>JALJEE010000783.1:0-20530 GCA_023231475.1 Seison nebaliae
AATTTATTTTTGTCGAAGTTAGAACTATTTGAAAGAGCTTGAATTGGGCTATCTAACAGTATGCTCCCTTAAGCATATAATGCTATTTGAAGAAAGTTATGAGCATTTAAAAAATATCGAATTTTGTCTAAAGCTAAAGAGCATGCTAAAGAGAGGAATCGATTCCGATTCATGAGAGGACTCGAGCCAAAGCATGAGTCTGGCTAATAGCTTGGCTCGAGCCTTGTATGTATAGGACTCTTATCATGTCTGGATTTTTATTTTCCATAATGTATGGAGGACTCGAGTCTTATCACTTTGGACTCACGGATCATAATCACAGCACTACCTGTTTTTGGGGTATTTTCATATAGGGCGACGATCGGTCCCGCAATCATCTTGACATTTTATTCTTATTATGTATTCTTTTCAACTTATAAAGAAAATCTAACAATTTGATTATATTAGTAATTCTAACAAAGAAAATAAATTCTTACATTTATTTTCTCTTCCCCATTTTGAAATTACCCATATGGAATCAATATATCATTTAATATTTCATAATTTATTATAAGATATCGATATTATAGATATATACACCAAAATTCTCAGTCAGCAACTATCTACTAGTTGCTGATTAAATGATTAATAATGATTAAACACTAGGACAATTTTTAACAATAATAAAAAGTCAAAAAATTTTATGGTAATTTATTGAGAGGAATCTTTTGGCAGGAGAAAATTGAACAAAATGAAATCATAAATACATCAAAAATAATTCAAGAAGTATCTTTAGAATCTAGAACATGACTTGTTGACGGAAATGTTTCATAGTAATTTTATTATTTTTCGTGCCCATTTTACCCATAGCTAACATGACCTTCATTTGATGTACACGTTGATCCTTTGGATGCTTCTTCCAGAACCTGGCTTGAACATCGCTTGGCAATGAACTAATTGTTTGATATCTCTTGGAAATCTCACCGTTCTTAACACCTAAATTATTATGAGACGGAAGTGTCAAAGAATGTTGCTTTGGTGCATTCTTGTCTTCCTTCATATCGGAGTTGAAGAATGATTGTTTATAATATCGTGCTAAAGATGAATGAACAATCGTCTTTCCTTTTGAAGAGAAGAGTAACAAAAAATATGAAATAATTCAAACCATTTGGCAAAACAACATGAAGCATATCTTCTGATAAATGAGGTAAATTTGAAGTTGAATCGTTGTAGATTTCTTTTAAATGTTCAAATTCATCTAATCTGAAAATTGTGTTTGGTTCAAATACTGCTTCATCGTAAAACATTTCATATTCATCTTCATTACCATCCAACTGAATAGATTGATGTTGCTTGTGAGTCATGTGATGTCTCAGTCCCATTATGTCTCGGAATTTCTTCGAACATCTTAAACATTCTTTTAATTCGAATATTTTAAAATCTAAAATTTAAAAGAAAATTTGAAGAAAGAAATAGAGAAAAATTGCAACTTAAATATTGATAGAAGAGATTTGGTTCATTTATCGATTCTTCTCGTGGCAAATCAAATTTATGGTTCTTGCTCATGTGAATGTTCAACTCTTTTAAGGAATCAACTTTCACATATTCATCACAAAAAAAACAATTGAAATTGATTGAATCAAATTTTTCCTCCAATTCCTTCACATTCACCATTTCCCTATCTTTTCCAGTCTCGTCATTTTCATTTGTCGAAATCGTTTTCTTCAACTTCAACATGACGCCATCGTTCTCTTCTTTTTCGTTTATTGGTTTATTAATTTGTATCAAATTCTAAATTACAAAAGTTTTATTTCAATTAATTTCAAATAGAAAATAAACTGATAAATGTTTTTTGGATTGCGTATGATTCTCATAAGAATGGGAAGTCTTGAAAAATTTATTACAAATTTTACATTTCCATCGATCACTTTCATCTCGTTCATTAAGAGATTGTTTGTTGAATTCTTTTTCTTTCTCTTCATAATCCTCCAAACTAATCCGTTCCTTTCCAGCTACTCGTCTCTTTAAATTAAATCGATGCCATTCACTTCGATAATGACTTTTTTGTTCATTCAGATCATTGAAATTCGTTTTGCAATTGACGCAAAACATTCCGATTTCTTTTCTTAATTTTTCAAACAAATTCCACTCTATTAATATCTACCGCACAAAATATTGTGAAAGAGAAAACATATTTCGACATCATAAAACATAATTTTCATTATTCCAATTTGAAACAATTTATCGTTAAATTTCCATATTAATATTTTTCAAATTGAATCCCAATATCTTATTTATCAACAATTATGTAAACTTTTCCTTAATTGAGATGAAAACATTGAGAAAAAACATACAATTTTAATCTTAAAATTATAAATTATTAAAAGCCAAAAATTTAAAAGTTTTAGGTTAAAAAATGTTTAGGTTAAAATTAGTTAATAATAAAAATATAATTCTATGATTAGAAATTAAGTTTTAAACTAAATATTGGCTTATGGTTGAAGAATTAAGTTGATATGAATAGTGGGAAAGTGCTAGTTAATGTGAACGGGATAAAAGCGTACATTTCGTGTCATCTCTGTAACGGATATTTAATTGATGCAGTCACAATACAGGAATGCCTCCACTCATGTTCTACTTATTTTTTCTATATCAATAATTTTCGTAAAAATTAGTTTGCAAAGTTTGCTTATTCGAATATTTAGAAGAAAATGAATTGGCTGAAGATATTCCATGTCCAATGTGCAAAGAACCGATTAGTCATTCCAATCCAATACAACATATCGTGTTTGGGAAATTTTCCATTTTTATTTATATCATTCATCTTTTTTCTTCATATAAAAAGTGGCGATAAAACTTTACAGGAATTGGTGTACAAAATAGTTCCAAACTTATATAAAAGTTTTCATCTTCTCAATTTTTTCACTATAATTTTTTAATTTTAGATGAAATGAAAAGACGTCGAGAATTCGAGGGAGAATCAACAGAAGATGATTGTACAATTGAAGATTATAATATTTCCCATTATGTTTATGAACAAATTGATGAACAGATGATGTCATTTGATGAACAAAATCTCTTTAGTGTTTCCATTGAATATAATAATCGGTTTAATTTAAAACTTAAAAAAATTGTTAATTTGAATTTTATTCAACACTAATTTTCAGTGGAATAGAAGAATTTGATGATGTCAAACGATTTTTTGTAGAACCTGTTCGATTTTCAATTATTCACTTTATTTAATTGAATTTTTTCACAGAAATATTGTCGAACGTTTGTCGGATTGTCCGGGTTGTGTCAATTAAAACATCTTCGATATTTTGTTGAAGAAAAATTCGATCTGAAAAATTTTGCCGTTATTCAATTCTTTCATCTTATCAATTAATTTCTAATTTCAATAGATCGAAATTTTATATACGAATAAGGAATTGAATGAAAATTTAAGATTGATGGATGTGGCAAATATTTTTGGTTATCGAAGATTGGCTCCTATGCGCTTCTTTTTCCGATGTAATAACAAGTTGACAACGCCACGAGACAGAAAACGTGTCCGAGAACAGCAACTTAAATTGAAATTGGAACGACAAATTTTATTGAAAAAAATAAAAGCAACTGAAAATGAAACATCATTAAATGAGGAAAATGTCGAGAATAATGTAGAAGAAAATGAAAATACGAAAGAAAGTTTGGAAATGAATAAAGTAGAAAATATGGAAATAATTGAACGATCTCCTGGAACATCATCAATCGCTGATATAAGTGATAATGAGAGTTGGTTTTCTGATGGAAGCGATGCAGAATTAGAAAGTGATGAATCAATCGATATTGGATCGTTCAATGATGATTTCGAAAAATTAATTCGTTTTACAAACACTACACAACAAAAGGAATTGTTTTCAAAATAATTTTTGTAATTTAATAAGTTTCAGTTAACGTTAAAATGCTCCAACTTTCTCACCGTGCGGTAAATACTATATTTAAGTAGATGTGATTTTATAGAAATTCATTTAAAACTTAATTTAACCGAATGATGGAGATTACTTTAGAAGATATATTAATTCGTGATTTATGATATTTTTCTTAGATACGTTTATGGAATATATTTTCAAATCGAATAAGAGTTAGTCAATTGATGGATCAATAGTAATAAGATGTCGATTACTTATTAGGTATTAGGATCGAATTAATATTAGTTTATTTGCCAAAACAAGTTTTTTCAGATTCCAAAACAAATTCCACAAGATTTGTTGATTTTTCCCACTGATAATACTGGTAATGTGGTAATATAATTGGCAATAAACTATTTTATGCTAAATCGAAGTATTACAGTTAGGAATGTCTGTTTCATAAGTTAAAAGATAATAGTCATATACATGTAACTATTTAATTTATCTAATGTGGTGTATAAAAAATGCATATCAACATATACAATATAATGTATATAGTATCATATAGTATAATGTATATAGGGCAGAAGAAGGCGATAATAATTGACTGACTAATTTGACAGGATTTTTCCAATCTACATCAATTTTTTTGCTTCAATTTGCAGTTTATTATGTTCATATGTTTATTATAATATCCAATATACTTTTATTAAAAAAATATGGTCTCGAACAAAATTATTGAAAAACAAGAAGAATTATCTAGAAATAAATTAAAGTTAAATAGTCGTTATTCTCCCAATGTTTACAGGACATGAGAATTTTTTTTGAATACTTTTGGGTTTAAAAGTGGGTGGACAACAATTCTTGTCCTGTTGGATAAGATTGTACTTGTTCACAATATTGTTGCTCTCAATACTCATTATCATCCATTGGGATACAGAATCAAAAAATTTTTTCATTATTTTATGGTACTTCTTTGGGTAAACGGACTTATCCAAATTGGTTTTCAGGGAATACAGAAAAGCTTCTCTCATCAACTAAACATTTAACAATAATTTATGTTAAATGTTTTTGGAAAAGGAAAAATCTAACTGGAAAGTGTGACTGTTGTGCTCGATAACAGATATGACGATTGCCAATCTCTTGGAGATAACATTTATTCATGTCCATCGTATCGATGTTATCCACTATCCTTCGGAAAATGTGGAATATTTGATGACCATGGAATTTAAGATAATTTATTCTTCTTGATGTGTCATTCTTCTTGCTTGTTTTTAATTCAGCAAAATAAGTTTTCATTTCAGGATTTTTTCTAAAAAATCTTTTTTTTTTAAAAATTTTAAGAATTATTATGTTTTAAATAAAGAATTATTAGAATTTGAACCTTATCATCATATCAACGGCGAATACAGAAATATTGCCATGTTGTACGTAATTCCAAATCATTTTGATTATTTTGGCATCATATTCTGTTATGATTACAGGCCGTTTTTCGTAGTTTTTGAAATTTTTGAATAAATTCAATTTTCCTAAGTGATTTGTTATTAAGTTGTGAGGTTCGCGCAAGCCCATTTCCTCTAAAATATAATTCTAATGACTCTAATGATGACGATGATAGGAAAAAGATTTTAAGATTTGTATTTCTTTTTTTACTTTGTGACAGCTTTCCCAATATAATGGTTTCATCAATAAAGAAAGTTAGTGAGATACAATGAAAGTGAAGTATGGAACATGCAACCGAAATTAATCATCCAGAAGAAATTATTTCTAATTAACTCAGGGTAATATTTCGTGCAGGATCGAACGACTTTTGTAACGAAAAATGATGAAAAGGAATAGATTATATACGTTCTCAAGATTTTTTTCTTTTTTATCGTTTTAGTTAAATTAAATACTTCTTGTTTCATGTGGGAAAAATTAATTTTTTATGTTTACCTGAAATTTCATAATAATTGTTATCTTATCATATATCAAAAAACATACATATGTATATGTATGTTTTTTATTGAATGATCTCTGTACCACAAATGAATGAAAAAAAATTGATATATTGACACGGTTTATTCACTAAATGAGTCATCAGAAATCAATCATTTATTCTCGAACGCAACAGATCAGGCACAAAAGATATGATGTTAAAATTTAACAATATAGTATGGAAGTCAGTTATGGAGTTAGGGGTTCCTAATGTGTAATATCCGCAGAAAAAATTTAACGGCAAAAAAAATTCCTTACATTGATCTAAAGATGAAGTGGAGATTCCTGAAATAACCACAGAATCAAATATTCTCAAATAGCTTTCCGCTAAGAGAAGTGGTAGGGGTTACGAACGAATAGAAAAGTATTTACACTTGTGATGAAAGGAATAAAATATCCACAGAAATTTACAACGGATCTTATCTGTCAAAGTCGAGGACTTCTTCCTGTTATCTATCAGACATTTTAAAAATTAAATTTCTTTTACAAGCAAATTTTTTAACTCACAACGTGGAATATGGATATGGAAAAATGTGGAATATTCGTGAGGATTTTCGATTCCGACCATTACATATTACAAATCTCTCAAATAAACGTAACTTCACTAATCGGAAGACGGATAAACAGTGTTTAACATTATTACAACATATAACCATATCATCAGCAAATGTATAAAGAACAGTAAATTAAGGATTGTTGATAGAGAAAGAGAAGAGGTTATTTACTTCCTATAAAATTTCATCGATAATTTTCCCAAAAACCCATTGTGCCACAATAGAACCTTGTCTCACTCTTTCGTTGATGGGAAATAAATGAAAAAAGATTGAATTCAATTTGATTATGTCATAAGAATTAGTAAAGATTTGATTGACGAAGGAAATAGAATAATCATCTAAATCCGGCCTTAGCCAACACCCTCGTAACATGAACTATACTCACTGAATCGAACGCTTTAATCGAAGCATAGATAAAATAAATTTCGAATTGGCGGAAAGACAGAAGAAAATGAAATATTTTAATAAGAAAAGAATCGGCAATGTTCCTCTAGAAATCGGCCCGTAAGCGAATTAGAACATTGAAGAATATAGATTCTGAGTAAATTTAATTTTTATCAACTGTTCAATTAACTTGATAAGTCCACTGATTATGCATAGAGGACGATAAAAGTTAACTGCTGTACGTGGCACTTTTGTACTTTTGTAAAGCAAAATGATGAAAAGGAATAGATAACATTCGTTCTCAAGAATTTTTTGTTTTTTATCGTTTTACTTTAATTTAATACTTCTTATTTCGTGATAGAAAAATTTATTTTTTACGTTTACTCTAAATTTCATAATTATTGTTATCTTATCATATATGTATGTTTTTTATTGAATAATCTCTATACCACAATTGAATGAAAAAAATTGATATATTGACACGAGAAAGGAGAATTAACAAATATTAATTTCATGTTCATGCACTTGGTCAATGAATACTAGTTAAAAAATCACAAACATCTACTTCGAATTCTCAATTTAAATTAAGAAGATTCCAAAAAAAATTTAGTTAATTTGACAAGTTGGTTTTTTTAATCACTAGGTAAAGCTTAATTATATCAGTCTTTTGATTATAATTGCATGTTCGCATCTTCCTTCCTGACAGAAAACCCTTATTTTCTTAATTGGAATAACGAAGAATTATTTATAAAATCAATGAACTACAATATATATAATATAAATAATAAGATAATAATATGTTTGTTAAAAATATTGATACCATATGCTATCATTATTTTTTATTTTATCTATTTTATATAAAATAGAAAGTTCATTTTTGAAACAATTATCTCTAATGAAATTAATTGGGAAATCGTTGGGAAGTTGAATGTTCATGAGATTCACTCAACCAATATGTTAGATCATGATAAATAAATATGGTGGCAATTACATGCATGCATGAACATTCAACTCAACACTTCAGAATGCCGAGTGTAAGGAACAATATTTTTTATTTTACTTATTCTCATATTACGCCTTTATTCTATTCATTCAAGCAAAATAAAAAGATAAAAACGAATCGTATGGCAAGAATTGAAAATTATACGATGATAATTATTAACATTTCATATTGTTCTATCTTCTAACTGAATCTTCGAAATATAATTGACATGAATATAGGTGCAATTTTTTGATCAGAGTAATTGCTACATGAAAATCAAACGTTGGCGGTGAAATATTTCTTCTATTCTAAATTTGTCGATGGCATTAATTTAGGATGATCAAATAATAGCCGTTGAGAACAGGAAACTATTGAAGCACTTGTAAAAGAATTCCTAGAAGAGAAACTTGGTAAATAAATAGTCGGAGAATTCATAATATAGAAAGATTACGATGTGTACAAAATGATATATGATATTTTAAGACAATAAACATCATAATATTCATAAAAAAATTAGAGATGAGAAATAAGAAGGATATTCAACCGGAAAAACCAAGAATCCCATCTTTTGAAGGGAATTATGTCACACCTTTCTTTTTATTATTATACGTGAAATTATGCATAGAACATTTCTCGCGAATTCTTTATATTCATTTGATCTTTTCATAAATTTTCCAACATTCCAATTCAATGGGAGCAGTGCTTTGAGGTAATCTTGTTGTAGATGGCTCATTCGTCAAAGAATATCATAGTCGTCAAATAAATTCTTATGCCTGTAAAAATCAAATCTACAGACCGGAATAATTGATAAAAATTTCCACTAGGAAATAAAATTATGGAAAGAAAATTTATTATTACTAAGAATTATAAGTTAAGAACTTTATCCACTAGAGGAAATTTGAGAAGATTGTTTTGATGATTTGAGAAATAATATTTCTCAACAAACAATCCATGTCCAATAAGACAGAGTTGTACAAGGAAATGAAGAAAAAATTGCTTAATTTGTCCTTTCATTTTTATGAAATAGAAAGAGGAAATGGCAAAATGAAGTAATTGTTTGTTGGGAATGAGTTTAATACATCTAATTAGCTAACCACACATATCAGTAAAAGGTTTCTGAGGCGATTAAAGGCTTCAAAATACTTTATCGAAATAAATTGGAATAAATATAATTTTTAAATAAAATTGGTTTGCGTAATTCAATACTTTGGCTAAATCATTTCTATCTCGATGCACATGTCCTCACTACAAGAAAAAAAAATGAATATCTAAATTGTAAAAGTTTGTATCTTTCTTCATCATTTTTCGTATCTTTAACAACATTATTTCTCACGTTCTTCAAGTATTTCAAATTGCAAACATATTATCTGATAATCTTATATTTGCGCTATATGCTTGATACAGTAATATTTGTAAGGAAGAGAAATGAACATTATTACATATATTGAACTGTTCGTTCTTCCTTACCTTAACATATTCATTTATATTTTATACATTCCCATTTTCTATATTGAATTTAATCAGTATTATAATCTTCCTTTCAATTAATTAGGAAGCAATTAGTGAAACCTTCTTCTCTTAAGGACATTCGTTTTGAAGGTTCAAAATGAAGATTGATAGTAAAAAGAAAAAATGCGGAGCCGATGCGACTGTGGAAGCTGATAAAAGTTGGTGCATTTATCGTGTTCATGATTCCTGTATACGGATTCTCCGTGCATTATTATGATGACATTTTTCTTTAATTGAAGTCTAAATGATCGACAAAAAATGTTGTAATGAGTCTGAATTCCTATCATATTGAATACTATTTAAAATATTTCTTTTTTTTTCCTTCTAATGATATTCCATTTCTTTTATCATAGAGAATTTAAAGAAAACCGGTCAAAAGCATCCGCTTGATCGATTAATAAAGGAAACGAAAGATTTTGAGAATGTTAATTTTCATTATTCTAAATACATAATATCTTTTACTTCAAAATTATCGTTCTGTTTCGTAGAGTTTGGAAAGTGAATTGGAAGATGAGAAGTATTATAAATTAAATAAAATTATTTCCAGAAATACAGTCGATGAAGTTGACCAAATTTTGAAAATAAAAAATTTTTCATATTTTCTGAAAGGAAATTGGAGATAATAATGTGAAGAGTTTTTCGGAAAAGACTCGTCGAATTATCAAAAACAAAAAATTGAAATTGGCAAATGATTTAACAACCAGATATGCAATGGTAACAGATGATATCAATTTGGAGGGAAATGATGAATTTGAAATGGAATCGTTGACGGAGTATGGTAAAGTAAAAGGTTAGAATACCATTTTCTGATATCATTAATCGGTTTACTTTTAATGGTCAGATAGAAAGCAAAGAAAGATATGAAAGAGATAAAAGTGATTGTGTCAATCAAAGAGAAATCATTCATCATAATGATTTATTAACATCTGAAAAAAAATTTCAATTGAAACTTACCGAATTTTCTCCTTATCAAATTGATTATACGAGAAATGGACGGTTAACCTCCTTTCTTCTAAGTTCAAATATTTCTTATCTAATATTAGGTATTTATTATTGGGAGGAGAAAAAGGACATATTGCCTCAATAGATTGGCAAACAAAAAAATTGATAACTGAATTTCAGATCAATGAACGACTTCATTCAATCAAGTAATTTTGACCTTGTTTGGTGAGAGATAATAAAATTTTTTTGATTTTCCAGATGGTTAAATAATGAGAATTTATATGCAATTGGTCAACATCGATGGTTACATATTTATGATAATCAGGGCATAGAAATACATTGCCATAAACCGATAGGTCAAGTGGTTGATATGGCTTATTTGCCATATCATTTCTTATTGAATACAATCAATTCAAATGGATGTCTCCATTGGTATGATGTTTCATTAAGTACGATTGTTCAACATCGTTCCATTCCTAAAATGGGTTACTCGTCATTTACTGTCAATCCATCAAATGGTATTAGTGTCGTTGGGGGGAAGAGTGGAGCAGTACGAATGTATTCTCCAAATCAGAAAGGAGAATTACTCTCAATTTTATGTCATCATTCGTCAATAAATCAATTATGTATCGATGTTAATGGAAGATATTTGATAACAACAGGAAATGATCGTTTGATGAAAGTGTGGGATATGAGAATGAATCGAAATTACAAAGAAGTAAATTCTATTCGAACAATATCTATAATTAATTCCCTCGACATCTCTCAAGAGAACCAAATCGCTTCTTCTTACGACAATCGTGTACAGGTTTTTCTTCTCCATTGATATATGACTGATGCTCTGACCGATTATTTATTGTAAAGATTTTTGATAATAAAATATGGAATACGGGATTGAATGATAATGAATTTATTAAAAATGATCCCCATATCTCCCAACTTCACAAATTAGGACCGAAAGAAAAAATTAGAAATTTAAAATTTTGTCCGTATGAAGACGTGTTGGGAATTGGAAATACTTCCGGATTCTCCTCAATCTTAGCACCGGCTTCATCTCATGCTCATTTTGACGGATTAGAAGTTAATCCTTATCAATCAAAGAAACATCGTCAAAACGGTGAAGTAAAAAATTTGCTGGAGAAGGTTTTTGTCTCATATATATTTTCTCTTTTCCTATTTCTCATTTCCTTTGTAGATTCCAATTGATTTAATTACCTTAAATCCTAGGGAGATAACTGAGGTCAATATTAAATCGGCACTCGAAACGTATGAAGAAAATATGAAGACTTTGGGGAAGAAACAACATAAAGTCGATTTTACTCCAAAAAGAAGAATGAAAGGAAGATCGAAAAGTGGTAAAATAGAAAAACGAAAGAATGAAATGAAAATGAAACACAGAAAAGTTAATATCTTGCATTCATACGTCTGTCTAGGTAATCTGATTTTTAAATAATTTGCAGGAATTTTTACAGAAATCCGATGAAGCCAAAAAGAAACTGGGCATAAGAAATTAATCTAATTTTTCTTTTGTATATTATGATTATTTGGAAATGATGTAGATATCGATATAATGGAGATATCAGAATCAAATTAATTCCAGTTTATCTTAAAATTATAAATAAATTTCGAAAAAAAACAAATTAGAAAAGTCTGTCACTCTAGTTATCATTAATATTCAGTATCATTAGCATATTGTGATGATCTAGTCTTCAACATTCAATAATAACAATTTGCATCATGATTATGAGTTGTCATTAAATTCCTATTACTAATCGAAAAGAATACCAAAATTCTATCAAGCTGATAAGAAAAAACAATTCTTTGTTTCCATTCCAAATACTATTTGCATATTAAAAGTACTATTAGTCGAAAGACGAGATGAATAAGAAAAATTTCAACTCTATTTATGGTTTGGGTTAATTTTGCTTCCTTCCAGATGAAATGAAAAAAAAGTTTCTTTATTTATAATGGTCACTTTGTATAATAGTGTTTGTATAATTAAAGTATATTCTATAGCCCTAATACTATAGGGGATTTGAAAGATAATATTTACTGCTCTTAATAAGATCCAAAAAGTAATACCATATTAAGCAACTGAACAAAATTCATTCATCCATTTAGAGTATGTTACTTTTTATTATTCTGTGAAAAAAATTGCTTTTTCCATGTCTCCAAAGAGAGTTTTAGAACGAATTTTATTTTAAAGTAAACAGAAAATGAATACTGAATAAATTTAACGAAGAAAAGAAAGAAAAACTTTCAGAATTTCTATTAAATCCTTCTATAAAACGGAAACTTCATTTACACATAGTGCGACCTACGATAGATTTACATACCGTAATAGATCAGATAAATTACTTTTAGTCTAATAGAAAAAATGCACTGCATTTCCTGTCCGACAACTGCTGAACAAGAGATTTCAAATTCTCGAAAAAAGGTAAAGAATAAAACTTCAGAAACATACCATTTTATGACTGAAGGATAGATTGTAACCTTACATAATAATTTCATATACGTTACATAAAATATTTACAGACTTCTCAAGCGTCTATTCATTTTTTGGACATTTTTCAACTGTCTATTAACTTTTCAGACCGTGGTAAAACTAACAGTAAGTAATGAATAATGTATAAAAAATATTTTCATCATCGTGTTTTTACGAAGTTTAAATCATTTATAAAATTTAAATGAAAAATTATATTATTCAATATAATTTCAATTATAAAGTTTCCTTTTCAATAAAAAATGAAGACACATTTCTTTTTTAAAAATTCATTATTTCCTACTTAATATTATCGGATAATCCCTTTCCTTTTTCTCAGCTTTTAGAAACTCATTTGATACATACATTTGAAGTATTAAAGAGCTCGGTCAGATTGAGTTTTAGTCTCATGTTTTATTGGTTTATAAGTAGATAATTTCCCACATTTATTTCATTTAGATCAATTATTTTATGGAAAATACTGATATTATAAAACAATATTTTAATACTTATTAGTAGGAGATATAGAAATATAACTGACCATCAATCATTATCTTAAATATAATATTCTATAATATCTTAAGAATCATAAATCTTAATTCCTGTTATTTATTTCAAATCTTAATAATAAAAATGTCTTGCCATCGGATTGTTAAATAGTCACTAATCTAAACTACAATAATAATAATTATATACAATAATCCAATAAAAGGGTCCAAGTAATAATTAACCAAATGTCTATACCAGGAATGGCAATAAGAATTTTTCATTTGGATTTTTTATTTGTATAAGGGTTATACGAGTCTAGGACATAAGAGCCGCGAGACAAAAGATCCATGGACAAAAGAGCCACGGACAAAAGAGCCACGCAGACTTTGATTTTCTGGAAATGATTGATTGAAAATAAGTAAAACACAGTATAGGACTGTATAGGATTGTCATGTCTGGATCTTTGTTTTCCAAAATTTACAGAGGAATCGAGTCTTATCAGTTTGGAATCAAACTATTTCAAGGTAAAAAATATACTGCATTTCTGTTAAGAAATGAATTAATCAATCAAAGAATTAATAATTATCACAACGCTCCGATATCTTGGGATCCGATTTTTAATTATTTCCGCCAACAATTCATTGGTTATCGGGATATTCGGAATAATTTGATAAACAATCATTTTCCGATTCATGTTTGGAACAATTTCGAAGCAATGCGGAAAAACAGCACTCCTTCAATTACTAATAATATTGCGGAAAGTTTCAATAATTATTTCAATTGAATATCCTCCGGTCAACAGGTAGATATATTCCGATTCTTGGACAACATCGAAGAAGTTGAAACATACATTGAGATAAGGATTTTGGAAGCAGAAAAGAATAAAAATCCAAAAATGAAGAGAACACGTACTGCTCGTTTGAACAACTTAATTGACGCATTTGATACGATGGACTTTTCATCGTATTTCGAAGAAATAAAGAAAATTGTATGAACTATCTATAATATAGTAAATATCGCATTTTTAGAAGTCTGTCTGGCTCCTTTGTCCATGTCTCTTTTGTCCCGTGGCTCTTTTGTCTCGTGGCTCTTATGTCCTTCTCCCGGTTATATGTGTATAATTTTTTACTCTCCAACTCCAATAAAACGAAATCCTTATGGCCATCCCTGATCTATACTATCGTGACTATATTTTCGAATACGTCTATTCGAAGATGAATCTTTTTTAATATGATTGTTCCGCTACTCCTGAGATTTTAATGATCATTGCAATAAATAAATGAATAAAAGAAATTACTTTTCTATAAAATTAAAAGAAACTGTATCATCCCTATAATAATATAACAGTTTTTCATTCACTCTATCAAAGATGAGATAAGTATAAATTAAATAAGTACAGGAACTGAGTCTCAACAAGATACTATTAAGACGGAGAGTAATTTGTGTAAATAAATTATTATGAAAAATGATTTATGTTGCGATGTGAAGAAGCAATAAATGTAGAAGTCTAATAGATAATACAAATGATCGTAGAAGTAATGAAATATGATTTAACAAATTTTTCTTTGAAAGATAATTTGATTTTCGAAATAGGAAGACAATAATTAATCTGATATTATGTAGCGGGTAAAACACGACCAGTCAACAATACTATATTATCGTTCGTATCCTCCTAAATTAAAGAGAGATGGATGTAAAGAAGAAATGAGTAAATTTGAGTGTATGAAAATTCGGGTATTGACAAAAAGATAAAAGAGTTTTTTCACCATCAGAAAATAAAAAATGAGTTTAGATTAACTAGGGGGGAGGAGAAAATCGATTTTATTCAATGAATGAATTAGTGCAAGATTGAAGGGTGAGGCTAATTTAAGGGTAATAATTCATCAATCAAATTTCATTTATATGTTCATTTATATAATGGATCTTCATCTGCTGAAATATTTGTCATTTCTAAAGGAATTAAATCGATATGAAAAAACTGAATCGATTAAATGACAAAACGAATGACGCTCTTACCAAACGATGAAGTAGCAGATGCATAAAACATTTTTAACAACAGAAACAAAAACATTTATTTGTTCAATAGATTAATTATAGTTTTTAATAATGATGATCTTTATACCCGAAATAAGAAATTTAAAGTTGAATGTCATGAGAAAACTATCATTGGATGATGATGGTGAAATATGTCATAGATGTTTATCTTTTAACCGACTCTACAACTGATAACTGTATTAATATAATTACGATGGTACGACCTATTTAGTGATAACAATAACAAGAATTATTATTGAAATCAAATAAAATTAATGATTTTTTTTGGTTTGGTGATAATAATAAGAGAAATTATATGGACAAAAATAAAGTTATAGATAGACAGATAGAAATGAAGGAATAACTAACAATATTGAGAAAAAATATTTTCGAAAATTAACTAACATCGTTCAAATGATTCATGTTTCCATTTTCATTACTATTAGTATTATTGTTATAACCACTCTTTTCAACAATCTAAAATGAAGACAAAATAATAAAAATTTGAAGAATTTTAATTAATCTTAATGAATTAACATCTTGTAATTGCTTGTTATCTTTAATCGCTTCATCTAATCTTGCACGTAGTTTAACCATTTCAATGGTGACAGAGTTATCCAATTTGGGTAATTCTTGCGCCTAACGAATAGAAAATTTGGGGAGTTATTAGAAAATTCAGTTAAAATTTAAACAATCAATGCGTTCTTTTCCGTTAATTTTTCACAACGATGTTGCAGTTCTGCGTTTTCTAATTCTAACGATTCTTTCATTTTCTCCAATTGTGAACGATCTCCACTCAAATTCGTCTATAAAATTCAAATTATAAGTAATTGAACTAATTATAAAAACGAACATTATTTTCATTTAAGTCTCGTAAAACTTCCTGTAAATCGTCGATGATTTTCTTTAAAAGAAATTTATGAAAATGACATTTCCTTGACAAGAAAAATAAACTTGTTTATCTGCAACATTCTTTTCTTCTTTTTTTAGAGCATCTGTAGTTTGATAACTTCGATCTCTTAATTCCTTCGGAAATTTCCTCAAATACTTCAAAAATTAAAGAAAAAAGAAACTTTATTCTTGTCGTCTAATTTCGTCAAATTCTCTTTTGAAATTACCAATAATTGATTAAGTTCCTTAATTTCTTCATTGAATTTCTACGAAATAATAAAATAAATTAAACTATTTAAATTACGAACGGTATTCGTGAATATTGCTTCTTCTTCCATTACCGCATTAATTTTCTTCAATTCCTCTAATTTATCAGATTTCGGCACTTTCTCTTTCAGATCTTCAAGTTCTTCACTCAATTTCTAAGAAAATTAATCAATTTAATTACATAAAAATTCAAATGGAAAACTTGTTTCTCCTTCTCCAGTTCTCCCATTTTAACTTCAGTATTATATTTCTCTTGTTGTAGTTCGTCAAAAGTTGTTCCCATTTGTTCCAACTGACTCTTCATGTTCGATATATTTGCGTCATGCATTTGTTTTATCTGTTCACAATTCTTTTGTGCCAATCGGAGATCATTTGTTGCCAACTTAAATATGTGGAAATTGATAATTGAGAGAAAGATTATGAAAATTATTCAACTGCTTTCCAAAATTGAAATAACTTCAAATTTCTGTTCAGATCGTTCTTTATCCGAAGTTAATTGACAAATTTTACTTTCATGAAGACGTTGAAGTTTTGCCACAATTTCATCTTGTGATTTTTTGGCATTACCTACTTGAGTTTGTTGCTGATCCATCATATTTTTCATTGATCGATTCTCAGATTCTAATTCTAACATCTTCTTCTTATACAATGCTAATTCCATATCCGACTTATTCTTCTCCGTAAAAATCAACTGAAGAATTGGAAAAATGAGATTTTAAATTAATATATCGTTTGTCAAACTTCCTTATCGTTCGACAATTTTCGAAGTTGCTCTTCTAAAAGTTCTTTATTCTTGTTATTCTTCGATTGTTCAGAGGTCGTTTGTCGAATACGTTCAATGAAAAGTTGCTAAAATTTTAAAAGAAATTTTTTTTTTCAAATAAAATTTCTTCTAATAATAATAGGCACTAACAGTACTTTCTTTCAAAGAATTAATTTCCTGATTTGCTACTTCTAATTGTTTACGCAATTTCTCGACTTCACCTCCTTCGGATTGTGGTGGGACAGATGGTGTTGTTACCGGTTTTGGTACTTCTACAATTTTTGGAATTAAATTCTCTTTCAATTCATTTTGTTCCAATTTTAATGACTCAATCTTCTTCTCCAATTCAGTAATTGTCGATTTCATATTCTTCTCATTCTCCAACAAATCTTCATTCTTTTTCTCAACTTCAGCCAACAACAATTTATAAACGTCGATCTGATTTGAAACGACTGGTAATTTCTTCGGTTCAACAACTTTAGGTTTCTCTTTGACAACTTCCACTTTATCTTTTACTGGAATTGCTTCTTGTTTAATCGGTACTTCGACTTTCTTCGAAACTTCTACTTTCTCTATTTTCTTCTCTTCAACTTCTTTCTTCTTTGGAATCTCTTCTTTTTGAATAGAAACATTCGATTCTTTTCGAGGTTGTTGTTGTTGTTGCTTCTTCTTATTCTTCTTTTTGTCAATATTTCCAATTTGTTTCGTAACTTGACCTTTCGCATCTACCACAATTTGTTCCAACGAATCCAAATCGATACTCGCCGGAATATCAGAATCATAATCGATTTTCTTATTTTTACGTTTTCTCAATTTCTTTTGATTCTTCGTTGGAACTTCTTCGAGGAGAACAGGTCCGGTCGCTTTCGTATTCTTCTTTTTCACTTTCTTCTCTTTGTTCTTCGTTTTTTTGGAATTCACCAATTCGTCCTGAGTTTCAATTCGCAATTCAGGCGGTTTCATCGTATAAGTGAATGTCAGGTATAGAACGACAACGATGAGGAATAGGATTAAAATGGGAACAATGATTTGGAAAGCCATGTCTAATGAATATATTTTGGATAAACGTTTGGTTTTGAGGAAGGGGAAGAGGAAAAGAATCTGATTTGATTGAAAGAGTGTGAAAAAAATGAGAATTTTTGTTTGTAAAGAAAAAAATGAAGGAGAATGTGGAGGAGACACTAGAGCAGATGTTGTAAAGACAAAATTTCACAACAGAAACTTTTAAAAAAACACAAATGAAAATGGAGTAACTGACTAGATTTTGAATCTGATTTTCTTCTACAGAAACTCGAACAAACGTCAACGTCATCATTAAAAAAATGGAAAGACGAAATTTTAAAGATTTTCTATTCTGCTCAACAAGTGTCGAAGATCAGAATAAAGGAAGACAAAGACGTTGCAAATATGGAGAAAATGTTTTTATTAAAAAAAGACACATCATTCATTATCATTATTGTGTTAAAATGAAAAGTAGCTATATTTAAAGGCTTCACTCGACTAATATTCACATAGATTCCTTCCCATTTTAACCATTGTAATTGGAAGAGACGAAAAATGGAAATATAAGAATAATTCTTAAAATATTCATTTCGAAAATGTGAGCTTAAGACGCGTGGGCATGTGCCACTTGGTAAAATAAAATCATTTTAATTCTGTTCCTTCCATCACTTACTGTATCGTTCACATGACTTATGTATATACATAAAAAGTAAGAATTTGAGTTAAAAGAAATATTTATTATTTAATTTCTACCGCCACGTCGACGATGATGCGGATAATTTCGTCTTTGGTTGTATCCTTTTTTTTGTAGGTCGACCAAACATAAAATGAGAGAAGAAATATATATATTTATATATATATATAGAAACAAAATAAATATTAAATTAACTTCGATTATTATTGTAGTTGTTGTTGTTGTTATAGCTATTATTATTTCTTTGATGATAATTATGACTATTTGGTTCATTCCAATTATGTACTATTGGAGCACCTCTTAACTCGATTGGTAAATGTTTGTATCGATTTTTATACTTTTTTTCATACAACTCTATCAATTCATTGGTAAATCCACTTTTCATCTGTTCAGATGAATTACTTTCAATCAAACCTTCACACAATTTCTTTTCCTTCGAAACACTATTATCAGTTGTTGTAGATATTATGAATTGAGAACCGTCGTCATCATCATCATTGTCGCATTTCTTTCTTTTGCGAGAACTTCCCATATTCTCTCTTTCCTTGTCTTCCTCCACATTAACACTTGACGTTAACTGATCTCCTTGTAATTTTTTATCATCACAATTTCTAGAAATTGAATTGTCATATTGGGATGATCGAGATGAGTTAATTGATGGATTTTCTATTGAATTACTTGTCGTTTCAATTTTATCTTGTCCGTCTGATGAAGTTTGACAGTCATTCTTTATCTTGACAGCATTCGTTTGTTCATCAATAAATTCCTTCTCTAATTTCAATTGTTTATTGTTTTTTTGTTTATTGGAGATCTTGTTTACACTAAAAGTTTCATCTCTTATAATAAAAGATTCGGCCCCACTTTCTTCGTCTTCATTTAAACGCCTTTTTAAAACATTTGTAGATTTTGCCTCATTTTGTTCGTCTTGAGTTAAACATGCTTCATTGGCACTTGGAGTTTCTGTCATCATGTAGACTGAATGAAAAAAATCGAACACATTCAGGTTTTTTTTGGGGTGAAAATGACGACAAAGCCAAATAGAGAACAGATAGAGACTACTCCTATTTCGTTAGAATTAGAAGCTTGTATAATGGAATTATGAAAAATTTTCATTAATCTTTCTTTGCTATAATAGTTCCCATATTCATTCATCAATAATTCAAACATTCATCCGTGTAAAAAAAAAAAAAAAATTTTGAATTTGAATTCGAATTGTTGTAAGATACAAGATATACGGAATCTGAATCTTAATAAATGGATTCTAAAGTAGAGGAAGGTACAGGTAGTGAAGGTGTTAACAACAGTGGTGAGTCGTCAGACTCTGAGTTTGAGAACCAGGGCAGTTTGGTTGTCTCCGCGACTCGTGAATCATTACCTCGTACAGCAAAAAGGAGAAAAAATTGGGGAAGATCTCCAGAGGACGTCATTATGGATCAAATAGCTGCTCTAGTAGGTCAAGTGGATGTCCTTGGCCAACAAACGAGAGCACTGGAAGAGGACAATCAACGTTTGGGGAAACTTGTTCAATTAAATTCTGAACAAATTGCAAGTTCCGTTCAGATGACGAAACAGTTGTTGGTACAAATTGAGCAGCTCGAACAAGTGATTAATGGCCGACGAGAACAGAGTCCCGGCAAAGTTCCTGAAATTATCATGCTCGATCCATCCGCATCTCAGCAGACAATTGCGCCGGT
>JALJEE010000326.1:0-35423 GCA_023231475.1 Seison nebaliae
ATCGATAAACGGCAATGTTGATGTGGTGAAAACTGAGACAAACGGAACAGTAAATAGTGAGGAAAATGAAACTCATGAGTCTCGCACTAAAGATGCCAAGAAAAACATTCAAACAGTACCTTCGGAAACACCAAAAGAACCAGAAACTGAACAAACTAAAGACGAAGTTGAAGAATTGGTGGAATCTAAACCAAACGAATTAGAAGAACCACAAACTGAGAACGATCTTACTTTGGATGAAACACCGAAGGAATCTTCGGAAGAACCAACTGAAGACATCGAAAAGGAAACAACCAAACCTAAAACTGAACAAACTAAAGAAGAAGTTGAACAATTGGTGGAATCTAAACAATACGAAAAAGAAGAACCACAAAGCGGTAGTGGGTTTACTTCCACTATTCCAAATAAAAACATTAATAATCGTGAACAAACCATACCCGATTTGTCCAAAGAAACGTTTAAAAAAAAGAATATTGCAGATCCGATATTTCTCAAGCGTGAAAGAGCATTCTGCTCCCATCCAAATCTCGAACAGAATGTTATCTCGGATAATAAAAACCTCAAGAAGGATGATTATAAGGCTATTGTTGATGATATCACATACGAGCCTTTTAGAGCATATGATAGGAAATATTGGAAGTTGGGGAAGACGCATGATGATCGTATATCGGAATTACAACTGTCTATTAACTATCTGCTGAACAAACTTAGAAAAATGATTTCTTTCTGTAACTACCAGTTGAAAAATGTCGATGTTCAATCATCGAGCGGAAACGAATCAAATACAATACAACGAACCCAGTTATCAAATGAATTAAGAGCAGAAAAATTAGCAGAAACTTTAGTAGAAGGACGTTATGGATATTAAGTATTTTCTGAAATTAACATGCTGAATATCAGAACTAAAGAATATTACTTATTTTTTAATTATTTTATAAAAGGAAAATATTATGTGGAATTTTACACAATTTTTGTTCAATGTTTTGTTTGTAATAAATTAAACGTTTATGCCTTACAATGTTAATAGTAAGAGTAAAACTTATTTAGTAACGACAAAAATAAAATTAAATCTAATAAATTCGCAAGGTAGAATTGCATAATCTCTAAACTTTCTAATAGTTTAGATGTTTCGTCATTCCTTCGTCCACTTATAACAAAAGGTTTTCATTCCGTTATGACCGTTGTAACATCGCATGGAAAGGATGATTGTGGTTTAATCATCTTCATTGAACATTGTGATGATGAGCACATAAATTGGATAGTTATTTTTCTAAAGTTCCCCACAACTATCTAACTGTAAGCCTTAAAAGTTTTTTCTATTAATCCATTGTTCTCATAGTCATCCAGCATATCAATCATTTCATATATGACCTATTGAAAGTCACTTTAATCTTCTCAATTGCATTGCCGGTTGTGCTAGCAAAATAATTAATCAGGTGATAAAATATCTTCGACATTCATTATCGATCAGGTTATAAAGACAATAGAGGATTTGAAGGAGAGTTTAAATAAGCATAATCTGTCCATCTCTCCAATCACTACAAACTATATCACTCATCGATTATATGAACATTATTATACATATTTGAACATATTTTCATTATATCAAATATTATTTAGTAATCGTATTTAAATTATTAAAATAAATTATTCAGTATCTCGTGTAGTTTCGATATTTAGTCATTCATTAGAAGCTATAAGTTAAAAATTACGAGTTTTAATCAATCAAAAATTAATCAATCACAGAAATTGTAAGAAACTAAAGATTGCGGTGAAGCCTACTCATAATCATATTCATAATGGACTCTTAATAACTAGAAAATAATGAACATTATCAAGAATATCAAAAAAACATTTATTTTATTCATTTATATTTATTATTAATTCATTTAATATTTATTCATAACGATTCATCTTTTTCATAGTGAATAGTGAGTGCATCTTAATGACTAGAATGATGAGAAAAAATGAGACGAAAATCGAAATGAATAATTCCAAGAAAATAACTGATATAATAGAAGATGAAGGCTACAATTTTATTAGAGGGAAATGAGCGTAGTAAGTGAAGATTTATTGTTGTAATAATTCTATGAATGTTTGGTAAAAACTTCCACTTCATCATCATCTACATTTCCAATTTGTTGTATGATTTCTATACATAACATTAAAATGTCTTTGAAATGTGAAAGTAGTTTGCTCCTCAAAAAATTCGATATGTGTCATATTATTTTGTGTGTGTGAGATCTACACCTATTTCTTATGAGATTTATTTAAAATAAATATTTATCGGAGAAGTGTCTCCCATTTTCTTCTTCCTTTTTTTTCTAAAAAATATTTTCTTCTCGAAACATTTTCATTTTTATTTATCTCTCTATATTTGACTAGAAGAAGATGAATATCTCATTGAAGATTTCCAATGAGAATAAAGTGTTCATATTGAGAAGTGAAGTGACTCAATTATTGTCATTAATTCTCCAAGAGAATGCCAATAGTGAATTATTAATAGAAGATGATGGTGATGATGATGAAAAGGAGAAACAACAGAAAAATAAAAATAATAATAATAATAATTCGTTATCATCATCAAATCAGGAGAAGAAGAAAGAGCGATTGGAGGAGAGTGTTCTACCAGAAATGGATTTATCGTTAAAAAAAGTCGTTGACATGTTAAGGAAATTGAAACAATCATTAGAACGTCAAGGTGAATCGATAGAAAATTTTAATATTTTAAACTGTTTCATGCCATTTTTGGTGACAATACGATCAGGAAAAACATCAGGAACTGCCACCACAATGGCATTGGATTCATTATGTAAATTCATTTCTTATGGTTTTATTCCATATAATGAGAAAGTATTCGCTAATTCACCAGTGAATGAAGAGGCTCGATGGATTATTGCTTGTGTATTCAAATCGATTACTAAAGCCAGTTTCATTGGAAATGATACGATTACTGACGAATTGCCATTATTGCACATTCTCCAAACATATCAATTAATCATGTCAACGTCCATCGGACGAGAAATTAGTGATTGTAGTATTTGTGAAATGATACAAGGATGTTTTCGAATTTGTTTCGAATTGAATCTCTCGAATGTTTTGAGGAAACAAACGGAATTAGTGGTCGAGAGTACCATACGTCGAATATTTTCACGTTTCGATGAATTACAATTATTATATCGGAAATTATCAGAAGAGAAACGAATTCAAAAAGTAAAAAATCAACAAATTCATGTAACAAATAAAAAATCGATCAATCAAGATGAATCGAATGGAGACGATCAACAAAATTTGGAAATTGATTCAAATATTTTAATTTCAAATGAAAATCAGAAGAAATTATATAAGAAATTACCACATGCATTCAATTTGCCGTGTGTTCGTGAAATTTTACGATTTCTCATCGCTCAAATCAAATGGGAAGATGGAGAGAATGTGGATCCATTCAAACATGTTTTCCTTCATTTACTTATCGGAATTTTCGAAATGAGTGCAAAAGAGATCGGAGAATGTGTCGTTCTTCGACAGAAAGTCGAAACAGATCTTTGTCTTCATTTGGCGACACTACTTCATACGAGAACGTTAACGATTTTCGAACAAGTTCTCAAATTGAGTTTCCTCATTTTCCAATCACTTCGTCATCAATTGAAATCTCAATTTGAATATTTTTATGGGAGAATTTTGAAAATTATCAGTCAAGGAACTGATCAACATCAATTATTTAATAGTTTTAATGAGAATCAAAATAATCAGAAATTTCTTAATGATGATCATTCGAATTTAAACACGAATAACAACAACAATAATAACGGTTTGAGTGGAGGTGGTAGTGGTGGAATTAATAATAATAATTCAATAAATAGTCATGCGATCGATATGATGAATGATCAAACGGATTTGAATGAACGGAAAGAAATGTGTTTGAATCTTCTCCAACAATTTCTCTTGTTACCGGGATTCGTATCAGAATTGTATTATAATTATGATTGTGATTTATATGGAATGAATTTGTTCGAAATGACGACGGAAATTTTAGCGAAAAATTCATTTCCATTAAATGAAGTGACAAATATTCATGTACAATCGTTGAATTCGTTAAGAATTATTATCGATGTTGTTAGTGAACGATGTTTTTATCATTCATCCGATATCTTTCAACATTCATGTGAATGGCGTTCGTTGATGTTAACGGATAAACAATTAATTGAATTAAAACGTTTGAAAAGAATTATGTCGAAAGGAATACAATTATTTAATAAAGAAGCTAAAAATGGTATAAAATATTTGAAAGAACAACAATTTCTTAAAAGTGATGAAGATATCGCTCGATTCATTCATACTTGTCCCAATTTGGATGTGACACAAATTGGAGAATATATCAGTCGTCGACAACATGCCAATATTCGATCATTATTTATGAAAGGTTTCGATCTCTCTAATCAACGAATCGATTTAGCTCTTAGACAAGTACTCGAATCATTTCGTTTACCGGGGGAAGCACCATTAATCCAATTGGTGATCGAATCATTCGCTGAAACTTGGTCAGAAGTTAATGATTCACCATTCGTCAATACAGATGCAGCATTTACATTAGCTTACGCTATCATCATGTTACATACAGATCAACATAATAAGAATGTTCGTGTTCAAAGTAATCCGATGACATTACAACAATTTCGTTCAAATCTTCGATTAATGAATGGAGGTGAGAATTTCGATCAAGATTTATTGAAAGAGATTTTCGATGAAATTCGAACGAATGAAATTGTTATGCCAACAGAGAAAGGCGAATTAGCGACCGATCTTTATGAATGGAAAGCGATACGACGTCGTCAACTTCATCGGAAGATTGTTGGTGTTGAAACGGATGAAAATAAAGAGAAATTATCAAATTTAAATGAGAAGAATGAGGAGAGGAAGAAAGAAATTAATAATTTCACTCGTAAACAATATGTCCGATTACCGTCAGGAGCGTTAGCGGCACATTTGTTTGATATTTTATGGGCACCAGCTATCTCGTCATTCTCCTTCATTTTCGATCGAACAGACAATGTCGATTTTGTCCGATTAACATTGGACGGATTTAAAAATTGTGCAAAAATCGCAGCATTTTATTCTCTCACTAATGTCTTCGATAATATTGTCATATCATTATGTAAATTTACGAGATTGAAAACGGGTGCGATGGATCAGATGAAGAATCGTTTAATTCATGCATCGAACGATCATCAAACTCATCAATCGAATGACGGAAATCATGGAACGAATACTACCGTCTTCAATAATATATCTCATCATCAAAATTCAAATTCTCTTCAACAACAACAACAACAACATCATCATCATCATCAGCAAACACAACAAAATCATTCGTCGAGTAGTAGGGGAAGTATGACATCAGGAAATATGAGTCATCGTCATCAATCACCAAATCATCATCAACAACAACAACAACAACAACATCATCATGATTCCATCGATAATTATCAGGTTGATATAGAAATAGCTTTGAAATTCGCCTCGTCACCAAAGGCACATTTGGCCGCACAAACTCTCTTTTATTTGACACATTGTTATGGGAATATGATAAGAGATGGATGGCACGATTTAGTTGATTGTATCGTTCAATTATGTCATTGTCGTTTATTGCCGAAAGAATTTTTATTTATTGACGTGGATGGTGAACAGAGTTCGTTAGCGAAAGAAGTTGCATTTGTCACTTATAGTAAACGATTTAATTTAAAAGAGAATGAAAAAGGTTTAACATCATTAGTCAAATCAAAATTCCGTCGTCGAAATCGTAAAAAAACGAAAAATAATGATTTGAAAAATTTGTCGAAGGAGAATTTGGAAGAGAAAGAATCGAACGAGAATGTCAATGATAATGATGATTGGAAAAATGAGAATTCCGAACAGAAAACGGGAGGAAAAGAAAAAGAGAATCAAAATTCAAAATCACAATCATCAACCGGTTTCTGGGGTGGCATTTATAACATCTTCTATACAGCCACATCACATAATCAAATGCAATCGAATTCCGATGATTATGCCGCTCGATTTTGGAATGATTCACAAGAATTCGAGACTTATTGTGATCATTTGAGGAGGATGGATCGTCCATTACCATCGGACGATGAATGGCCGTCACCATATTATTATTATGTGTGTAAATCATTGACAACAATGTCGCCAAGAAATCATAAGAAAATGTCATCAACTTATCAATTCATTCGATCATGTCAATTGGAAGGTCTCATTTCTGATACTCGATTATTACATTTCGATTCGTTAAAGAAACTCATAATCGTTCTCCTTCAATCCACTTCACCATCATTATTGACAGCAGCATATTGTTTCCATCGACGAGAACGTTCCAATCAATTCACTTCAACATCTCCCACATCACCAACAAACACATCCTCCATCACATCCGTAACGAAACAAATGAAGAGAAAAGAACGGAAATCGAAAACTCGAGACGACATAGAAATGGAGACGAATAATGAAAAATTTCCAACGAAATTCAATTTCAAACATCAGAAGAATAATAATACAAATAATAATAATAATAATGATAATTTGAAATTGGAGAATTTTGATATTGACAATAATTTAGAGAAAAATTCTTCCAAATCAATTCCATTAGAACAATTATTTTTCTCGTCACCAAAAGCTCACGAGATTTGTAACGAACAATCTCAAACACCTCGTAATGGAGCGTTGGCGAATTTATTCGATTCTACAGAAATGTCTCATCATCTTCTCGAACGTGCCACATTGTGTTGGGAGATGTTAATGAAGATTATTTGTCTCAATCGTGATCGTTGTCATGAATTATGGACATTATTTTTACGAGACCAAATCGTCCAAATTTTGGCTTCTTTAGTCGGAATTCAAATTCATCAGACACCCATTTATTTACCCAAATCTCTCTCCTTTATTACAGAAGATGATGAATTAATTTATGTTCGATATCAATATCAACAAATTCTCAATAATGCTCTGATGGAACGACGAGAGAAGAATATCGGATTACAACAATTATCACAATCATATTCTCTTTTATTTTTAGCGCGACGATTCGTTACTGGATTATTAGAAATTGCGTCACGTTTTATTCGTCGATATGAATTGATCGATCAAGTCATTGATATTTTATCGATGTTGTTCATATTCGTTCCATCGCCATTGCCCACATTAAGATCGTTATTATTTGAACGAGAACAATATCGTTTAGCTTGGGAGAATGTTGAAGAAATAATTGAAAGACATTGGAAAAATAAAAATGAATTAAATGTGGAAGAAAGTGAATTAGTTGAAATGAGTATGAAAAAAGATACATCGATTATTTTACATTTGAAAAGATTATCATATTTATATCAACATCAATCACTCTCCAATTGTTATGAAGAATCTTCATATCTTCATGGCGTCTACGCTTTATCATCCAATTATTCAATTAATCCAAATTCGAATCGTTCAAAAAATGATGAAATTCTTCCATCAAATTCATCAATAGAAAAATTTCCAAATAATCAAATAACAAGACCGGCATTAGAGCAAGCACTCATTTTCCAAATGGTCAAACAAATTTGTCCCCAAAAACAATTATGTTGTTACCATAAAGGATACATGACATTAATTCGACGATTATCATCGATAATTTCTCGCGGTCTCTCCAACGTCCTCCAATCCTCCGTCACCAACATTCGAGAATCATATCAATGGAATGTCATTTTTTGGTTAATCAATTGTTGCGGTAGTGGCGTTACTCCACCATATGAATATACGAAAATTTATTTAAATTCTGTCGAATCAATCGATAATAATCAATTATACGATCTCCAACAACGCAAACAACAACAACAACTTCAGAATATTCAACGTTCCACAAAATATCTTCATTGTTATACGTCGATATCAGATCCTCAATTGGATTCGATGAGTTTCGATGAAGAATCAATATTGACACAAAATGAACGAGGTTATGTATCTGATGCTGATTTATATCGATGTAGTATGGAGAGATCGAAAGAGATCTCGAAAAATTATCAAGAGAAAATGAAAGAACAACAACAATTGAATAAGAAGAAATTGATGAATGATTGGGTAGTGATTGCACCGTTACCAAAACGTGAAATGAAACCATGTGATGCTATTATGATGCAATCATTTTTCGAACAAATGAGAAGATCATCAATTGATATTGAAAATGAACGATTTAGTGATGCTAATGAATTATATGATATTACATTATGTCATTCCACATTAGATATCGCTGTTCATGATAATCGATCATTATGGATATCGGTCGATATTGTTTATTCTCTAATCAAGAGTTGTGATTGTATTTCAATGAATAATTATTTCATGTATTTAAAATGTATTCGTTTGTTGATTGAAGCGTCGACAAATTTGTATATTCAAGACAAACAAGAATGGCGACAGAAACATATTCGAAGAAAGAAATTGAAAGAAGATAAAAAATTCCATATGAATTTCCAAAAATCTTATGATGATGATATGAAAACTGTTCGTACAGATAATGTCGATAATCATCTTCATCGACAATTTACGAGTAATCCCGATCTGTCAATATCTGATAAATCGGAAAATGAGAAATTATCGACGACTAAATCCAATATTAAATTATTTCAAAAATCATCTGACGATCAATCGATCGATACCAAATCCAAATCATCATATCAACTCCATCATCAACAATCGATGAAGACGTTGGGTTCTTTAAATTTATTCTCCTTCTCCATCGACACTGAACAATTGCCAAATTGGATCAATACGAAATTATTAGATATTAATGATTCAAAATCGTCGTCGTCATCATCATCGAAAAATAAGAAAATCTTCAATAATAATCGACCATCATTGATGACAATGGCTGATGATGATCTCTTATTATATACATCAGAAGAAGAATATTTATTATATGAAGAGAAGAATTCAATTCCATCAAATAATGAAATTGAGGAAGATCCTAGTTCATTTTATTATAAAATTACTCATAAATTATTAGAATTACTTCATTTGCTTCATGCGAAAACAGCGAAAATATTTGAAAAAAGTGAACAAATGTCATCTAATCTTTTCACTTATTGTTGGTTGCCCATATTGCGTGGAATGGCAGGAGTGTGTTGTGATGGTCGTCGTCAAATTCGACGATTGGCATTAAATTTCCTTCAACGAGCATTGCTCCATACGCAAATGAAAGATTTATCACCCAACGAATGGGAAAGTTGTTTCAATAAAGTTCTCTTTCCATTATTGACGAAATTGATGGAGATTCATGTTTTGGATGATAAATATATTCCAATGAGACGAATGTGGCCACACAAATTAGCTGCATCCATATCATTAATTCGTTTACATCGATCGAATATAAATAATCCTAAATCATCATCCACTTTCTCCACATCATCAAATATCAATATTAATCATGGTAATTCTATTCACAATCATTTCAATCATAGTGACAACAATAACAACAACGCACTTCAATATACTTCCCATATTAGTAGTGAGAATTTATTGAAGAATTTAGAACATGACAAACATTTGACGTCCATCATTCAGGAGATTGGTAATCCGTTAAATTTGGAAGAATCTCGAATGAGAGTTTGTACTCTACTCTCCAAAGTCTTCTTACAAAATCTTCAACAATTAGCCACTTTATCTACATTCTCAGCTTTGTGGCTCACAATTCTCGATTATATGGATCAATATATGAACGTGACACATAATGAACAATTAACCGATGCTATTCCAGAGATGTTAAAGAATATGTTACTCGTCATGAATACGAGTGGATTATTCATCAATGAAAAAGGCGAACAAACAGTACTCGCCAATCTAACACAAGATCGGGTCGATGTACTATTACCATCATTATGGAAATATGTTATCGAAAGTTTTCCAGTCAATCGCAAATCCAGTCGCCATAATTCGAACAAAGAAGAAAATGAAAAGAATTTGAAAGTTGAAATGGAAATGGAAAAGGAAAAGAATTTGAAAATTGAAAATGAAAAAAATTTTAATTTAGAAAAAGAAGAAAATTTGAAAATTGAACAAGAAAAAAATTTAAAAATTGAAAACGAAAAAACTTTTAATTTAGAAAAAGAAGAAAATTTGAAAATTGAAAAAGAAGAAAATTTGAAAATTGAAAAGGAAAAAAATTTAAAAATTGAAAATCAAAACGAAAAAAGTTTGAAAGTTGATGAAAAGTCGGAAAAAATCAGTGGAATATCAAATGAATATCAACAAATAACTGAAGATGACAAAGATAATTTGAATACGAAACAAGTGCCACCATTAAACCATACAGACACGAATGGATCAGTTAATATTGTTAACGTTCAACCATTAAATTTCGATGAGCAGAATAAATCGATATCTGGTCGTGTCAACTTCATTCCCGCACCACCCAACTACCAAATAAATAATGAAAATCTTCATGAAACTCCTCCATTACCAGTTGATGTGACGAAACCTTCCACTTCCCATTAAAGCCAATTATTAATCTAATAACGTTGATATGAAAATAATAATATTATTTATTTAAAGAAAAATTCTATTTATTAAATTAAAAAAAAATTTCGGAAATTTTAATTTTCTCTAAACAAGTTAAAACGATTATAGTTCAAAGAAATTTGAAGATTTTTTTTTTTGCAGAAAACATTCTCTAATCGTTATCGAAAGAATTTTCCTTCTTTTTTTCACGTCGAATAATTTCATTTTGGTATTTAATTTCAAATGTATCTTGTCTTGAACGATCGAATAATTTCACGTAATTCCTTAAAGTTTCAGAAGATAATTCACTAAAATATAATTTGGAATAATCGATTGCTTCTAATTGGCAATGAGAAAAATCTTCTTTTATTCCATTTAACATCAACTTCAACAAATTCATTTTGATGTTCAATTGGAAGATTTCTTTCAAAATAAATTCATTCACATTTCGATATTGGACACTCGTCCAATTCTCATTCTCATAATGACATTTATACAGAATTAATGGTGTTGCAGAGGCGAAATTATAATTTGGTGTTCCTTTCGTTAATTCTTTCTCGTTTAATAATCGTTCAATAATTTCCGGTTCTTCTTTATTCATTCCGATCAATAGAAGAATTGAAATGATACATCGAATTTCATGATAAAGAAAAGCGTTTGCTAAAATTCTTAAATATATCGTCCCTTCTCCACCATTAGACGAAGTAGATGAATTTGATAATTGAATAAATTCAACAGAAGAAATTGTTCGAATAAAATTCGTAACATTATTTTTCAAATCCATCCGACATAAATGTCGGAGATCATGAGTTCCTAATAAATAAGACGATGCTTTTTCCATTTGATCGATATTCAACCACTCACATCCCATCGGTAATATGTAACGATATTCTCTTTTTATACATGAGAATCGAGCAGAAAAATCGATAATATTTTCTAATTTCCAAATAGAATAAATTCGAATTGTTGGAATGAGAACACCATTTAACATCCTCCCGTACAATTCGACATCATCCAATTTTCTAATTTTTAAACTGATCACTTGACTAAATGCACTAACTCCTAATATTTCAATTTTATTAATTTTATTTTTAATATTTTAATTCAATTAATTTTCCAAACCTTTATCTGTTCGACCACAACGAGAATATTGAGAAGATTGTCGATCTCGAATTAATTTCGTTTCCATTAAAGCATCAAACAAATGATCCTCTACGGAATTTCTCACTAGACCTTTCGAGTCTTGAGCGAAAGCCTAAAAACCGTTAAAGAATATTAAGGAGAATTGAAGAGATAATAATGAGATTTTATAACGTGAAAATTCCATCCAAAATAAAAAAATTTGATTGCTATAAATTCATATGAACATTTTTCAAAATCGAATTTCCTCTCTCGTTTTCTTTTCTTCATTTGTTTATTTTCAGTATTTACATTTGGAAATCGTTTTAAGGAATCAGATTTTTGAGTCTTCTCATCGATTTCGACGGTTGAGTCTTTTAATTCGTTTTTCGATTTTTTTGATGAAATTATAAAATTCTCAAGTTCATGAATATAATGAATTAATTGATTTCTTTCTATCGAATATTTTTTCTTTCTCATAAATTCAATTCTTTTCGATATTCTATTGAAATTATTCTCCATTTCAAATAACATGAATATTTTTATGGTTATTTTATGATTATAATATGATATAAAAGAATTATAAAAGACATGAGGAAAATTAGAGTGGAAAAAAGCTTAATATTTTGGTAAAACTTAAGTTGTTCGCAATAAAATAATTTTACCTGTTAATTAAATATATATTCAATTGGACCTCTATAAGTCAATGGCAACTAGTTGACAACGAACAAGATATTATAATATGAACAACAACAATAAGGAATAAGGATAAAAAAAGTTATAGAGTTCACTATTTGTTCGATTGTTTTAGTTGGAATATTTTTCGACATCAAGACAATCTTTCCAGAGTTTCAATTTTAATTAGAGTTTACATTGAATTCTCTTTTAGAGATAGAGATGTAAAACATCCAAAGTTTTTATTCTACCGAAGTTTCGTTAGTTTCATGATTTATGTTCAATTCTTTTTCAGGAAATTCAATTACTTTTTTTTTTCTTTTTTTCTTTTTATTTATAGCAAATCCCCGCGGGGTAAATTAAAATTTGTTTTTAAAAATAATGTTACGAATTTTATTCGAACAATTTCTTCTGTTGTGTAAATTATTGTCGTAATTTTTTCGTTTTGGTTATTTTTCCTTACTTGATCTTTTTAAAACTGAACACGAGTCGAATTCATAATTCCTTTTCTTTAAGGTTCAAATTTGTGTTTACCATCAACTGAATTTTATATAAGTTCCATGTTGTAATTATTCAGTATTTGATTGAGAAGTATTTTATTTCATTAGAAATTATTATTATTTATTTTCAAAATTCCCGTTGAGATAAATTAGAAAAAATATTTAAAAAATTCCGGTGGACACCAACGTTGATCAAGTGGTGCAAGTCGATGAGAGTTTCTTGATTAATTGGAGAAGACGTGATCATATCGTAAGAAAAAATGAGGTACTAAAAAGAGAATAGGCAGTGGAAGAAAACCAACGGTGGCGAAGAGTAAACAACGATTGCACCTGTAGAAACAACAGACTAATTTCCTAATAAGTAGATTGTAGGCGCGATCAATCGACAAGAATGAACGCTACGTAATAGAAGATTGTACATAATGGAAATTTAATGTCTTATTTAGAATCTAAATTTTAGATAGATTGGAATGAATTAAATTTAATGTTAAAAATTGTCAAACAACTAAAAAGCACTTAAAATGTTTATAATTTAGCTTTTCTAATACTAATAGTAGATTTTTAGATAAATTCAATTCGTAATATTCCTAAAAATATGGATAAAAAACCTTAAAAAGTTTTATTCTAGAATTTATGAATTTTTTTGTGAAGCTCTTCCTCATAATGGAGCCATAATGGAAATTGCCATGTTCCTCAATTTATGAAACACATTGTATGAGATGTGTCGAAATTTATTGTTGAAAGTCGAACTTGAAATTTGAAGAAATGTAATTTAAATCAAATCATTTCACGAAATCTTCATAAATTAGAACTTATCACTATGAATCACAATGAATACATACGGAATAGTTCAATATTTTATTTCACATCGATATTGTCAGTTATAAGGAGAAATATTCATAATGAAAAAAAAAACAATCACAATTTGCGCGCACAAAAAATGTTGACCAAATGAAAAATATTTCGATATAAATATTTATCTTGCGTACATTTTAGTCATATAATAATTTATAAAGAAGTTAAGGAAAGAAAAGAAGAATGAAGGGGCGATTGTCCTATTGTACAGTACAATCGCCTCCTTAAAGAACGGAGGAGAAGGGTTGGAAACTGTGCGTAGTCCCCTACCATAAGTTTGCGCAATGTTCCAAGGAAATGGAGAATTGGAATATTGCGCTTAAACGATTACGTTAAATCTGCAATATGCGAAGGAGATAAAAGATGGCAGGGGAAACCAATTTAGAGGTATCGTTAATGGATTGAACGATCGTTGGAAACTTGGAAAAGTTTCCAATTCAAAGCGAAACAAAAAAATAGACCGACTATTGAGAATTATTGATCATAATTGGTAATGTTTTAAATGGGGATGGGTTATATGAATACTTATAATTCTTGAATATAAATACTTCGGTTCAGGAGCACCAGAGGTCAAGCAATAATTCTGAGGGGAGTTCTTAATCTATTTCAAAATTCAAAAATTCAAACAAAAACCTAAATTATATCAATTAAATACAGGTTTATGAACAGTGATTTATTTTCTTTTCTTTTTTATTTACCGACACGTGATGAAATCGATATCGGAAGAAAACTTATTAAGACTAACTTGTATAGTGAGTTATCCTATTTTCTTTTTAAGTTGCCCCGAGGGAATTTGATCTTATAAATTTTTTAAAAAATTTGCTTCATCGCAATAAAGAACTTGGAAAATTTTATAACGACATATTTTTCTTGAATTATTTTATTATTTGTTTGCTTTATTATTTCCAATTTCACAAGAAGATTTTAATGATAATCCAAAAAAAAATTGATAAGAAAACATGGAACTAGAAATCTCTAAAAGATATTAAATTTTAAACATTTGAGTATTGCATAAAAACTCTCACGACATAACGACTGAAAGTTATGATTCGGTTATACAAATCTGTATACTTCCAGAATAATCTAGATTTTGGAGTAATATTTATTTGAATGATATTTGAGAGAATTTAAAGTGGAATTTCTTCAATTAACTTTGTTGATAAATTGGAGAGTTCATAAGAAATGTTTGGTGAAAATGGATAGATCGAAATCATGATAAATAAAATTAAAAACCATTCATCCATAAAGTTATAATGACGTCATTTTACAATTATTTCGCACAACTAATAAATGTACTCAATGCAAGTTATTCATTCATTAAACATTAAGGAAAATGTTGAATCGATTTAAAACTAGATTGCGAGATAGACAACGTCGAAAAGATAAAGAACAATTAACAGAGAGAAAGAATCGAAGTGTTAACAGTGACGACGATGATGATAATTTGGATGTTACAACGATTGATGATAACGAAAATGTGATTGCCAAGGAGAAATTGGAAGAGCGTGTAAAGACTCCGTCGTTGGAAGTAGAAGTGGATCCAACGCCACTTCCTTCTGTCCATGAAGAAGTGTCAGATGAAACTACTAAATATATAAAAATGGGTCCATATCGAATGCCCTTATTTATGTTGATTGCTGTCGTTATCTTGGTACTTTATATAATTCTTCAAGGTGTAGCAATATTCACAGACAATTGGGCAGTGCATAAGACAACTGATAGTAAATCAGGATTATTTCGAGCTCGAGTTGCTAATGGTGATTTCAATTTCTTTCATGTCGCAGCTCCTTTATCATCCAATACATTCGTCACATTGAAAAATGAACATTCTCAAAGTTCTTAAAAATTATTCAAATTTCTTTTTTGACACACATTTGTAGGATATGTGAATATTGTACAATATATTATGGCGTTCAATTTTGCTGCGGCAATTTTCCTATTAATATTCATTCCGATTTTCTCATTGTTCGTTTTGGGTAAACGAGAATATTTCAGGAATCATTTACAACATTATGTTTATCTTCTCGTATTCATCACTTGTATGAGTTAGTATCATTCAATATTGTCATTTTGTGCAGATTATTAATTCTTTCAATTTGTTGACAGTTATTATACAGATAGCTGGGATAGTAATATGGAGTCAATTTTTTCCCAAAGACACTTATGATTTAGGATTCTCTTTTATTGTCGCATGTATCGCCGTCGTATTTTTACTTGTTGTATTAATTCTAATCATTCTAGCGATGATGGGAAAAATAAGGTAAAAAATAGTTTTTGGGCTTAATTTAAATTTATTTTCATTTCAAGAGATACGGGAAGTCTGATAGCAAATTCGATTATTAAAGATCAATATAAACCGATATTGTCTTTTCTCATCACAACTGCCGTAATTGCATTGATAATAAGTCTGGTACTATTTCTATTATCGTACTTCACACCAGAATGGGCAGCACAAGAATTAGTAGCATATGGTGGTTTGTGGAAAGAATGTGGAACACATTTCATTTATTTATCTGCTCCATATCCAACAGCATTCTGCTCCAAATTAACTTCTAATGCAAATGGTTTTGATTTTCAATATTTTCGTCGTGCAAATATTTTTACTAACATTAATTAAATTTTTAGGATGGTTATTGGCATGTCAAGTATTATTCAGTGTGGTCCTAGTTCTTATGGTACTTCTCTTAATTGGAACATTTGTGGCACAATGGTCGATATTTCAAAGAATCGCCAGAATTCGCTTAATCAAAATTTGTATAATTTTAACAATTGTCACAAGTTTTTCTTTAACAAATTTATTAGAATTTTTTTTTTATTTCAAAATTATATTAATCATCAGTTGTTTTCCAAACGATTGCCTTATTGATTTATGGTGATGCAGTTACGAAAACGGATAATCGAATCGATATCAATAGTTCGGCAGATCCTTTCAATTTCGATCTGAAATTATCTTGGGGATATGCACTGATGGTGATTGTTGATTTGATATTACTATTCATTCTAATTCTCTTATTATTGGAATATGTTCGACAACAAGCAAAGTTTGGCTTTCATCTAATAATGAAATCATTTGAATGAAAATTCATTTTAGAATTGCCGCGACGAAATTTACGAAGTTCCGAGAGAAAGTCGAAAAATATAAATCGTATAAAGCGGATAAAGCAAGAAGAGAATACGAACAGCATCGAAGGGAATATGAAGAAGAAAGACGACGATTACAAGAAGAAGATAATCGTTTTCATAACAACATTCGAAATGCACCAGTTATGGTAACCATTCATCCGTCAGGTTTGATTTTCTTAAATAAAAAATGAAAAAAAAATTAATATTCAAAAATTTGAATAGGATTAATATTGAATCAAAATAATGATCAATATAATGAGAGTTATGATGATAATTATCGTGATAATGATTTTCCTAATGTGAATATGAATGGAAGTAGTTCGTATTATAATCAACGATCAATACATGATGATGATTATAGTCATGAACATGAACATGAACATGAAACTTCTATAATTGAACCGAGAGTCGTTCCAACTATTCCTTCAGTTCCCGTTGTTCCTACTGTCTCACCAATTCGTTCACTTTCACCTGAAATTAATGTACAACATATATCACCAGATTATGGAACTACGATAGATAACAGTCCTCTCCCACCTAAATCACGACAAGCTAGTTATGGAAATACTCATTCGATCGGTTCTCCAATAATACCTGAAGAGAGAGAATTGGTCGATTCTCCAAATATTACACAAACTTCATCATTGAAAGGTGACGACAACATCGTCGAAGAGAAAGAAGATATTATCGATAGTCCGATAGTTTCAGAAAAATCAAGAAAATCAAATACCTCCAACAAAACTAAATCATCTCAACTCTCTCAAAATGGAACTTCTCCTCCGCCAAATATACCTCGACCACCTTCTGGTACGCCTCCTCCTGCACAACCACCTCCACCACCTCCATCTGGTTCACCTCCAAAAATTTAAAAATATAATAAAATTATTTTCTTTTAAAAATTGAATTGATTCAATAAATTTATTGATGCGACTAATTTCTTTTTCATTAAACGTGATTTATTTGACACTTAATTTTATTACGTGAAATTGAAAGATATTTTGGACAATAAACTTTTTAAAGAATTATTGGAATTCTCTTATTCTTTTCGATATATCATTCGACACAATTTCGTTTCCAAAATATCTATGAGGTGATGAAAAATAAGATTTTGTTGATAGTAACTGTAATTAGTCAATTCATTTCAGTAACATTTCAATTTAAAGATTGTTATTTTCAAGATAATATTTCGAAATGTACGAAAGTCTTTAGAGGTTTTAAAAATTAATTATTTTCGATTCAAATCCAAGTTATTTAATTTATTCATTTTTAGGACGTTTATGGTGTTATACAGATAAAGTAGAAAGATCGTGGAATTATTGTGAGAAAGATGGAAAACATGCCGTCGGTTACACCAATTTACAAATGTCGATGAGAAAAAAACCATCGAGTTGTAAGAACAGTCTTTATTTGGAGAAGAATCACAATTATAAAGTAAAAAATAAAGGACAAAATTTGAAATTTGTTTCATGTTTTCATTCAAATCAGAAATTAATTATTGGTACTTGGAATGACAAGATTTATTCGAATGAAGTCATTTATCGATGTATCAGAGGAAAATGGGTGACCAAAAAGCCGATTCTCGGTTGCTCATCTCCAAATACAAGAAAATATTTGGCGAAGAGAAATTTACGGAGAAAAAGAAACAAATCTTCCGAAACTATTTTAGAACGATATAAAAGGAAGAAACAATCGATCTTACGATATCGAAGATATTTAAAGAAAAGAGCATCGATGATACTTCGACGATTGAAGAACCGTCGTAGAAGAAATAATGGAAAGAAAATGAAAAAATGGAAGAAAAAAAGAAATAAAAAGAAAAGATTTCAAAATAAGAAAAAAAATTTAGAAATGAAAAAAAGAAAGAAATTACCGAATGAAGTCGCTTATAATCGATTAGCGAAGTGGTCCAAAAGAAATAGTCGATTATCGAAGAAAAAGAAAAATCCATCAAATTTAAGAAAAAACGATTTGATTCGAAAGAAGAAATTGAAGTTCAGGAAGAATCAAAATTTCGAGAAAAAGAGAATTGTAAAGAAATTTCAAGAGAAAATTTCGAACGATATCGATCGAAAAATAAAGGAATCAAACCATCAAGTATTAGAAGATCGTCTAAATGAAATTCATGAAATGAGTAACAGGAATGAAATAGATGTAAAAGAACATTCGAAAACGATGCAAAATCTTTCGACTAATTCTGGAAAATTTTGGGAGAAAGATAATAAAAAAAGAAATTATCAAGAAAATGAATCGAAATTAGAGAATGACAATAAAATTCAAGACAAAGAAAAATTCCGTCATATCGATATTAATCAGATGATGAATAATCATCTGAAAATGTCTCAATTAGAAATGCCCAAAAAAATAAGTAATTTATTACTCCAATCGACAAACACAACAAAAATTGATTTGGATGAACTTTATGGGAAATTTGTTACACAACCAGAACCGTTACATCGAAATCGTGCTCCACGATCATATCATCGAGAAGAAATCATTCCAATGAATCAAATGATAATGAATGAAAAGACGGATAAAAATGAAATTGGAACGTCATTATCGACTTTAGTTTTAACATCAATGTCGAACGGTTATGAATGAGAATTGAGAGAATTAGCGAAATTAATTTAAATTCAATGTTGTTTATTTTATTTATTTAATTAAATGAGAAAAAAAGAATGAAAATTAGAAAAAATAGTTTTCCATTACCAATCATTAGTATCTGTTGGCTTAGTTGCAGGATTATTTTCAAATTGTCGAGATAACATTTTCGGACATTTTTTCAAACGATGACCTAAACCACCACAATATTCACATCCTCGATTACCGTTCAATGTTAATTGAGTATCGAGATCTTCTTCGAGATTTTGGAGGAATTCAGGAATTTGTTGATTCGCTTCTAAGAGGAGATGTTTCAAATCTCTCAATATCGTTTCGTCGCAAGATTTGTTGACGAAAGTGGTTGCCATTCCACTTTTCTTCTGACGACCAGTACGTCCAATTCGATGAACATAATCTTCGATATCTGCTGGCATATCATAATTAATAACATGTTTGATGGCGGGGAAATCTAATCCTTTCGAAGCGACATCAGTTGCAACTAAAATATCTTTTTGTTGAGAATTAAATTGATCGATGGCCCAAACACGTTCCTCCATATCTTTCCCGCCATGTATCGAAACAACGTCCGTTCCTTTCAATAAGAGATATTCATAAATTGCATCAACATCTTGTTTCTTTTCAGCGAAGATCAATACTGGTGGTGATGTTCGTTGAAGACATTCTAATAAATAAACAACTCTCATTTCTGGTTTGACATATTCGACTATTTGTGTGACATTTAATGAAGCGGCACCGGGACGACCAACATTGGTCGTTACCGGACGGACAAGCGCAGATCGTGCAAAATTTTGAATTTTCTTCGGCATAGTCGCTGAGAAGAGAAGTGTTTGTCGTTGTCCTTTGAAGAATGAGAAAATAGTTCGAATATCATCTTCGAATCCCATATCAATTAATCGATCCGCTTCATCCAAACAAATATATCGACAAATTTCCAAATTTATGATTTCGTTTTTTAAACATGCAATTAATCGACCAGGCGTTGCTATGACGATGTGAATTCCTCGTTGGAAAGATTTCATTTGATCTCGCATTGGAACCCCACCAACGCACAAACAACAATTGAGTTTTGGGAAATTATCTTTGAAAATATATTGAGAGAAATATTCAAATATTCTCCACGTTTGTCTCGCTAATTCGCGAGAGGGACATAAAATTAGACCGTAGGGACCTTCTTTTGACCGGAATGGCATTGATAATTCTTGTTCCAATACGAACATGATTAAAGGTAAAGTGAAAACAAATGTTTTTCCTGAACCGGTATGAGCAATGCCAATTAAATCACGACCAGAAAGTACAGCAGGAATTCCTTGCATTTGAATTGGTGATGGTTTTTCAATATTTTTATCTTTCAATCCTCTCATGATTGCTGGAGGGAAACGCATTTCATCAAAACTTACTAATGGTGGAGGAATTCGATCTCCTTCTGCTAAAATATTATTTTGTTGTCTTATAAATTGATGTTTCTCTTCTGATAATGAGAGAATATATGATGGTGCCATCCAACTTGTTTTCATGGAATATTCATATTGTACTCCCTTCGCTAATTCATTCACTCCCATCAATGCTTTCCTTTCCGTTACACTATCCAAAATTTGTTCTTCTTCTCTTAAAATTTTATCTTTTTGTGATTCCTTTTTTTCTGCTGCCATTCTCTTCAATTCATTATGTTGATCTAATAATGACGTTTTGGCTCGTGGACCTTCAACATATCCATCCAATTGATTCATTTGAGATGATGAAGTTTTTAAAAAATTATTCTCCTGTTTCCTCATCACATAATTCGTGACACTTTCATCTGATTCATTCGAGTCACAACTTTCATTTCCATCTATTTTATCGTCGTCATCATCGTCGTCTTCTCGAAGGTTGCGCTCTTCAATCTCATTTCCTACCATCAATTTAAATTTACCTCTTTTATGTAACTTCTGAATAATGTTTAATCGTTCATCATTTATCGTTCGTTGGAATTTCGGCCGGAATTTGTCCTCCGACGATTTGTTACATTTAATCGTCATCTCAATAAAAACAATTCGATAATTTAACGTTTAATTTATTCACAATTTATTATTTTTCCCAATTAAACTAAATATTTATATTCACTTTATTCTTCCTTCGTAAATTTCTTCGTCATTTTTCCAGTTGCCTCATCATATTTTCAATTTCTTCTACGCTTGTCTTCACTTGAGAAAAATAAAAATATTACAAATTTATCAGAAAATTTTAAAAATTTTTTATCTTCACAAAATCGAAATAATTTTTCAGTTCTTGAAATTTAAATAGTTTTTTTTATATTTTAGTTTAAAATAAGATTGATATATTTTTTTTTCTTAAAACTTTGTAATTCTGTAAACAAAATTTGATAATGGGAGAAATATGACGAAAATAATTTGGCAATAGGAATATCTGAATGAAAATAATCAAACTACAAATTAGAATAAACATCAGAATGAATATCTACAATCTGAAATAGTTAATGTTTGGGAATAAAGAAGAATCCACTAAATTTATGAATTTCTTTAAGAGGAAACACTTCGTTAAGAAATCAAATATTTATTTCATTCCCATTCAATGTGGTAAACAATATGAAAGGTCAAATGATGGATGAGATGAATATAGAGAAATGAGAATATGTTTTCTTTCTATTCTATTAATTTCCATTCATCATCATCATCATTCTTGATGAACGAATGAATAATTGTTGTACTTTGGTCTAACCAATCTCGTGTACTTTGTCTCGACTACCTTCTCCCAATTCCTATTTTTCGTAAAATAATTAAAATTTTCAAAGATTTCAACTGATTATGCGAATTTTATTATTTTTCTTATACTTTTTCCATTTCCGATTAATCTCCGCACTCTACTACTATAAGGATATCTACGGAATTTCAACTCATACGACAAGTTCATCTTTGAAATTCCATTAAAATTTCATTTAATATCCAATTTTCAAATTAGACTCATTATTGAATGTGTTTAATAGAAATGAATCTCCATTTGCATATGATGCGAAAATTAACAAGAATCTTTTCAATTATAAACAATACAACGATCAAATTTTACCGTCGAAAACATCGCCATTCACTCTTTTTGATTTGTGTCGTCAAAAAAACTTGAATCTAATCTCAGCTGACGAATGGACAATTAATCGATATCATCCAAGATATTGTTATACCAGATGGTCGAAAATATTTACGAAAAATATCTATGAAGATATTTGTAATAACAAAGATGTTCTTATTCAATTGGAATATTTAGATGAATTAGTTTTTCTTTCTTGTTTCCCCTCATTTTTCATGATATAATTTGAAATTAAAGGATTTTCTCGTCCGTTATATCGAATCAGTTAATCAATCTCATGTCATAATTCCTGTGGGTATACGATTTGAACATTCTTGGTACCATTCGTCTTCACGCAATTTCGTACCTACACCTTTATTGTTAGAGAATGGAAAATGAATATTAACCATAATTACTTTCTAATTTTAGAACAGTTTTGTTATCAATGACATCAGGAATTATCGACCTCTCATCTGCTTATCTGGTTTTGGAGAAGTTCAATGATGTGGTACAATTCAAAGTCCGAACTGCGAATGAATTGCAGCAAAATGTTTTAAAACTTCAATACTTTTGTCAACCGCAGGAATTAATCGGGAAAAAACCAGAAAATTGTGACGAGAATTTGTGGCAATTTAAAGGAAAAATTGGTCGAACAAAACTTTCAACACATTGTATTATCGATGATTGTACATTGTTAATATTTCAAATGCATTTATAATATTGGAATATAATTTAATTTTTTTATCAGTCAACTTTATACTCCGTCCCCTTCGAATAGTAAAGCGAAATCGTTAATTGCGAAAACACACCGATCAAATATTAAAATTTATGGAGTTTCACTCATTTTGAAATATAATTTTCTTTTTATTATTTTGTAAATATCATGCAGTCGTCGTTTTGTGGGAGAGTCGATAGAGAAGATTGTAAAGATATTGAAAAATGTGTTGTCATATCAGGTTTTTGTTTAATAACAATAATTTTCCAATAAATTTAAATTTATTAATTAATAAAATAATTTAAAGGTATTTGCTCACCTGGTTGGTTCAATATTGGCCATCATTGTTATTTATTTATCAAACGAAGTGATGAAAAAGATAAAGATGTCTGCAATTATTTTGATGCGGAAAGTTACACGGGAGAACGGTTAATTCTTTTAAAATGTTTTCATTATAAATAACTTTATGTTTTTAGTGACAAACTTGAACTATATGACAGTTATTTTTTTATTTTATAATAATAATTTAAAATTATTATGTTTCCGATAGGCAAATTCCGGAACGTGATAATTTGTTACAAATCCAAAACATTAAGAAGATCAACTGGTTATAAATTGAAAATTAACAGTTAGTAATTTCGATGAAATCAAAAGAAAAATATAATGAAATTATAGTCGATGGTAAACAATGTTCTATTCCGTATAAAACGGATGACAACAAATGGATGACCGGGTGTGAACGATTGAATAAAACTTATTCTTTCTGTTCGAATAAAGATCTAAAATGTTCGACAGACGAAACTTTCTCAACTTTCAATAAGACATCTCAATTCGAAGAAAATTTCAATATCAAATTGAATGAAACGAAAAAAATCATCAAAACTTGTCGAAATGACGGAATCCTCATCAATGGCACATGTTACACATTTGTCTTCAATACATTGTTAGGTTGGAAAGATGCTTCAAAATATTGTCGAAAGAATTTCCAAGGAGAATTAGCTTCAATTCATTCATATGAAGAGAATTCCATTTTGACTTTTATTGCGATGGAATATCGTTCGATTTCTTCTTTATCAAAATTTATTAATTATCTTTTTAGGAAATTCAACATATCTATGGATCGGATTAAATCATGAGAAAATAAGGAAGCTGAAAGGACCATCCGTCGTATTTGACGTATTGAATGTTCGTAGAAATTTTCGAAAATAAAAAATTTGATTGAATAAATTTCATGTAGTTCCTTTCTCCATTTAGAAGACGTCATGTAAAAGTGAAATTGTCTTGGTTAGATAAGTCGCCTGTTGATTATGTGAATTATATGCATGGTGATCTATTGGCACATAAACGATATGATTGTGGATTGTTACACACGAGAGTTCCATTTTAAATTCTTCATAATTTTTATTTGTGAAATATTCAAATTTGTCATCATATAAATTGTTTTGATAATAGCATAAATTTGGTGGTCATGGAGAATGGGTGAATGGAGAATGTTCATTGAAAGCGCCATTTATTTGTCAATATAAACCATTAGATCAGATTAATGAATATGAGTCTTCGGAATGTGAAAAAGTTTATTCTTTATCAGCTGTTTTTTGATTTAACAAATTCAACAGAATTCAACGACTATGATAATGGATTTATGTCTAATTTTTTCAGACGGAACAACTAAAAATGAAGTTGATAGAAAATGTAATCATTTAAGAAGTAAATTGATTGAGAACGATGTGTTACCATTTTTTGAAAATTTTTTTTTAAAAATGATTTCTGACTTTTCAAGTGCTCTTGTGGAAGTTGTCAATAAGAAGAACGAGATATTTGGAAAATATTTAAAGAATGATAAATTTTACACTTTCCTAGATTTGGTTTTTGACGACAAATCCAATGTCTACGTTTGGTCGTCATCAAAAGAAAAATCGAAATATTATTTATCAAACGATATCGAGTGGGGAGCAGGAAGTCCAAGTTTTGTGGTTTATTCTAAAAACGATTTAATAGAATTTCCATTTTCTCAAATTCTAAAAGATGTCACTAAAGGGAATTGTATTTATGCTGAATTCTCCAGAAATATTTCGACGATTATTCTCCATTCGATCCATTGTGATAGAAAGGTATCGAAATCGATGAATAATATTTGTTTACAACAACCAAAAAAGCATTTGAATAACTTCGTGAAAAATTTAATCGAATCACATAAAACGGAAAAAGAATCAGAGAAGAAAAACGGAACATGTTTCACCGATTGGCATCGAATAGGAAATGGTTGTTATTATGTTAGTTTCGATGTTTATTTTCAAATTTCTCATATTTCAATTTAAAAAAGTTAATAAAAGAAAAATTGGATTGGGGAGAAGCAAGAAAATTATGTTCAGAACATTCTCTTGATGGCAATGAAGATTTAGCGTGGTTCAATTCGAGACAAGAAGAGAATAAAATTTTAAAATATTTTATACAAAAATTTTTGACTGGTGAGACGACAACGTCGTTATGGATCGGATTAATTAAACGTACGGGAAATCGAGGTTTCCGTTGGCTACGACCATTCCTCCCTATGAAATATGTTCGAACCATCAAATCGAGAAGTGAACATGGTTCTTCGTGTATCGCTTCGACGGTTGGAAGATTCAGTAAATATTGGTCGAACTTTTATTGCACGACACCTCATTATGGATTGTGTCGGGGAGATTTGATCGAAGGAAATCTCACATCGAAAATTAAAGAACGAAATAAAAAAAAGAAATTTTCAAATATCGCAGGTTGAAAATTATTAATTATTATTATAATTTATCATTAATAATCTCTGTTGTATATGTTGGTAGGAACTTTATGTAAAAATCTAATCGATCGTCATGATGCCAAAAGTACTTATTTACCTTTAACGGATAAATGTCTTTATTATTTACCTGCGTCAACACTATCACAAAATGATTTGAAATCTGTGAAGACTTTGGGACAATTGAATGAAAAGATTTGTCGATCATTACATGCCTTCACTGATATTGTATCGATTCAATCTGAGGCGGAAAATCGATTTATTTATGAATTCGTTAAATATTTTTTTTGAGTTTTCAAAATCTCTAAGATCTTCTCAGGCTAATGGAGCGAAAGGACTTGATGAAACGAATTGTGTCCATATCGGATTGCAATTAAGTAAGAATTCGTGGATTGATGGTACTGGATTGACTTATTCGAATATTTATATACGATCCAAATTCCAACATTATACCATGAAATTGAAGAACGGTCTTTGGGAATTCATTTATAAATGGCCAACAACTAAATGTGGATATGTTTGTCAAATTCCTCTATATATTCTTCAGGATCACATCAAATTACGAGTGACGTCAAAAGCTTTATTGAATGAAATGGTACTTCAACCAACATTCGATAAGTATTTGAAACAGAAACAACTTTGGGAAATTACGAAGAACGGAATGAGAAAAGAATTTAAAAAATATATTCCTGATTCCGATTGGCAATGGGAGAATAGTGAATTATTGAAACGGACAGTCAGACTTGTCAATTCCATCTCCATTTCCACATTCACTAAATTATTGGCAGCGAAAAATAATTCGCTAATTATTCCGTCGTTAAGTAAAAGTTTCAATTGTCCCGTTTCTACCGACTCTTTTGGTTATCATTCGTTTTTGTTTCTCATGTGTAATATAAGAAATTGTTAGATGGAAATTGCTATTTTACTTCATCATCATCCAAATGTCAACAATTCTCCAGTGAAGGAGCTCGAATTGCCAATATCTGGTCAAGATATGAAGCAAGTTTATTATAATAATTTACTTGTAAACTTATTTAATTTATTCGCAGATTATATTCATCTTTTATCGGCGTTATTAGGATATGATTTAATCGTCAGTTCTCATCCAACATTTGAAGTTATTTTTCTTTTGTTCATTAAATGTAATTAAAAACAAATTTTAATAAATAATTCAACAAATTAGTTGACCAATTCAACGAAAATGGAAACCATAAACAAAACCATCATTATGGGACAGGAACAGGTTCGACGAATAAATGGCAAACAATTCTCTTCAGCTAAATATCTTTGTTCTTATTCTCAAGGTTATTATTATTCTTTTGTATTCTAATCTCAAATAATGTTAATTTCATTCAAATAATTATTAGATAATATTCATGAAATAACATTTTGCCTGATGAAACAAGATGCTAAAATTGAATGTTCAAATTCTAATACATTTATTCAAATCATCAAATCATTCATTAGTACATCGAATAAAGGATTTACGAATTGTGGTTAGAATTTGAGTAGTAATCGCTTGAAATTTAATTAAACTTCTAAAGGACATATCGATGAAGGAGTAGATTATAAAAATACTTCATTCATCGATACGACATCGTTAGTGGAGCAAGTATGTAACGGAAGAAACGATTGTCCAATTGAAACGAATAACTTTATAAAAATTTTGGAAAGAAACATAAGTTCTATTTAGAATTGTATATTTCTTATTTTTCAAATTTCTTCTCGGTAGATTCGACGTCCAATATCATTCATTATCTTTATACGGTTACCATTCTATATCAATGTCAATCGAAGCAATTTGCAATGCCGAACGATATCGAACTTCAATCATCCAACAGTGACTTGCTGGGTCGAAGTTATCGAAAGAAATTGAAAGAATGTCGAATTCCACAACGTTTCCAATACAATGGAAAAGTTTATAATACCAACTACTGTATCAGTACGATGGAGAAGGGAAAACAATGGCCAAATGTCCTCAATTACTATCTGACACACATCAACATTTATTCACCTTTAGACACATGTCAATTAGTTAATTGATTCTTTGAAACTTTAAATTAATTTTAAATTTCATTTATCAGATGGGTAACGAGACGAAAATGGGCAAATGTGTTTATGCCACTTCCAGTTTTAATTTTAAAATTTAAATTTCTTTATTTTTATTAATTTCCCAGTTGATTATTCGAATGAGAAAGGTGACAGATGTAAAGCAGGATATTATCGTTATGGAATGACGAATTGTTTATCGTTCAAAATTGAACCGAACAATTATGCAAATGCAGAAGCGATTTGTAAGAAGGATAATGCTCATTTAGTGATAATAGACTCGATTGGAATCATTCAATTTATTACGAGTATTTATCATAATTTCAAATTTTTATCATCCCCAAATATTCAGAAAGCACAACAACAAGTCGTTTGGATTGGAGCATCTTTACCGAAAGCTGTTTGTTTCCTTAATTTCCATTGGATTTCCAAATTTAAATTTCATACAAATTCATAGACGAAAACCATCAAATCTTTCATTAATGATACTAGATGGAGTGATGGTATCATATCGAAAGAAAGACAATATTTTCTTTTTGAAAATAGTTTATATTTCCAATATCTGGTTCTGAAGATGCAACATCTGATTAGTAAGAATGCCACATCGAATGATTATTTACATTCAACTTTACCGTTGAATATTCCAAATTTGGGATGGGTTCTCATCGTTCGAAGTTCGGCAAAGAAGAAATATAAAGAGAAAATTGATCAGTTCTATATTGAAAATAAGTTACTGGGACGAGTGATCGTTCATAATCGTGCAAATTCCCTCCCGTTCATTTGTTCTTATAAAATAAATGAGAATAAAAGTTTCAAATTTGCTCCCATTATTTCATATTTCTCATTCACTTTTTTATAGAATTGAAACCTCAAATATTCTGTCTAGATGAAATTTATCCTAACAAATGTCTTTATGTCTACAAGAAAAGTGTTAGACATAAAAAAGCTGATAAATTTTGTCGAGAAAACGGATATACTTTAGTATCTGAAGATTTGTTGTATCAAATGGGATCTATATTACAAAATTCTTCTTTACCGAAAAATGCCAAGATCTGGACGGAAAGAGGTTTTATTTTTTTCGAGTAAAATTATTTGAATTTTATTATATTATTTTAGTTAATCGGAAATGTTTTTATTATTCGATGAAATCATATGAGGTCGTTGGAAGTTTCTGTTATAGTCGAATGAAATATGTGGGATGTATGAGAGAAGAATTACCTGAAGAAGATTATACAATCCAACGGAAACTTTATACACAGATACAGGAATGGAAAAAGTGGCCGAATGACGAAGAAACGACAGTTTCACCCACAACTATAATTAATTCATTAGAGAATAATGAAGAATTTACGAATGATGATAATGGAGATGAACAATTCGAAAAATTGCAATCCGATGAAACTAATTCGCAAAGAAAAAGAAAACCGAATGTATATTATGTAATTGCTATTTTTGCAATTTCTATTATTTTGACAGTTCTATTAATATTCATCGTGACAATTAGGAAGAAATACAATCGTTCATCACATAATGAGAATTTTCCAAGATTCTTTTATGATGAAATCATTGGCATTCTAACCAAATCAGATGGAAATAATTCTCATTTCAATCTAATATCTGCTCCCTCATTAATAAGAAATCCAATTTACTCTCGATTGAATAGTAATAAAGAAAGAAATATTTCGGAAGAAGTCGAAGCCGAAAATGTTTTGGATGATGTGATGAATTCGATTAAAAAGAATAACAACATTCACCAATCAGACAGTTAACCGAAATAAATATTTTTGTAATTTTAATTTTCCTTTTTATTCCCAAACAGTGAAATGTTAAAATTTCATTTTAAATTAATTCAATTAATAAAAATTATCATAATCTCATAAAGTATAACGGTTTTTCCCATTAAAAGTTCAGCAAACAATGAATCATTTTTTCGGAAATTCACTCAATCCTGAAAAATTTTTTAATAGATAATATATCATATATATAATCATATTATTATTAACCACGGTAACACAACCCCGACTTGATTCTGTCATGTCGACAAATCAGCATCTGAAGAAGATAAGTCGACCAACTCTATAATAGAACAATAAATTCGAGAAAAAAATTAAAGAAAAATTAAACTTCGAAGAAACCATCGAATTTGGCTGTCCAATATTCCCGAAGACGATCGACTGTCGTTCTTATAAATAGCGTTCCAACTTTTGGTTTTGTCTATAAGGTTTGAAGAATGATATTATTCACGATAAAATTCAACCAATACCACTTCTAACTTTGCAAATGAGTCCTAAATTTAAAAGAAAAATGTTTTAAAAAGTTGATATACTTTAAATGATATTAACCACAGGAACACTCAGAGGAGGTGAACTCCGAGTCCACTCGATAAACGACCTTCTGAAATTTCAAATTAATTAATTTTGTTTTTCATATCACTCATATGTTCACTCGTTTCAAAATGATGATTGTTGAATGATTTGAATTTAGATTAGAATTAAACTAACTCAGCACCACCGTCTTCACCTTCTTACTCATCATCTTTACCAACCTTTTAATTTGAAACATAAATGAATTATTATTAAAGAATTGAAAAAACTTTTTGCCATCTGGCCCCTATACGGAATTTTTTCTCGATTCGTTTTCGGATTATTTCGATATTCCATCTTATTCTATCAAAATCAACAGAATAGAATTATAGTAAGATTAGAAAATGAAGAAATTCGAAACTAATAATTTGTCAACAATTTACAAAAAAATATAAAACATTGAAAATGCTTAGGATAAGTAAACTGTTCTATTTACACTATTGACTTCTTATATATATAAAAATTCATCTCTTATTGTTTAATTTTAATCTAATGCCACGTTTCAAAAAGCGCACAAATTAGTTTCACGGTTAATTTTTTTATAACTGACAAAGTGGATGACGTCAACAATCTCACTTCTATGCATAAATGAATCACGATTCGTTTTCCTCACCATATATATTTATATTGTCATATCTTATATATATTTATAATATATATATAATAAATAGATTTTTCTCCTTCAAAGTTGGATCGAGTTCATTTCCTATCGTTATTATTTTGAGAATATTTTTTTGAAGATATGATATAGAGTTACGAATGAATTTAAAATTATATTAAAGTTCTTAGGGACAAAAATTATCATTGTCACATATAGAATAACGTTCGTCATTGCAAAAGGATTATGAATCTCTATTATTATATATATATAATTATGTTCACCATATACAATCATAATTCATATAATACAAGATCAAAGTTAAGAAGTAATTTTGGGTTCATTTTAAAAAATTTAATAAGAATATAATTTTTTGGAAAAGAATGATGAAATTTAAAAACATTGGACGATTATGTAAAAAGAAAGAATGTCAAGGCTATATAGGAGTAAGCCATAATGGTTGGGAAAAAATATGTTTCTAATCCGAATGTTCAAGTCAGTTTTTCTGTAGAAATAAATGAAAATATTATGTTTTATAAAAAGTAATTAAAGAGATCAAATAAAACTTATGCATGTTAATGGAAAATCAACGGACAACGGTTCCCAAATTCCTGTATGGTTTGCACAAATATATTTTACAGTATCGTCATCCGTTTCTTTAAATGTATATCCATCCAAACACTGATATTCAATGTAACTTCCACTTTCACCGTATTCTTTACCTTTACCAGTTTCTCCTTTAAAATTAGGCCGAATAGCTGTACGGGAATCTATCATTAAATATGTTTCTGGAACTTTCTGACATGTAACTATTCCAGGATAAAATAAGATATAATATTTCAAAAGATTTTCTTTAAATTGAAACCTATTTGGCTGAACGAACAATGACACATACCGAAAAAGACCAAAAGTAGAAAGAACATTTTCAATATTTCATCAAATTTTTTAGTGTCAATTTATAGTATTAATTCAGATATTCATCTATTAATTAATTACATTTGCTACTCGAATATTTTAAAAACTAATTGGTAATTTTTCATATATTTTTGTTTACCCATATCATGTAATAAATACTTATGTATAATGACGTTCCTTAAAAATGTACAAACGAACAAAAAAACAAATTGACTAACCCACTTCAGAAAAACATTTGACAACTATAGAACATAATTAACATTTTATACACATTTTCCTAACTATCATTAACTGTTGCTGGAAGTGAAAAATATGATGAAGAAAAATTTATTTAAATTTCCTTATAATAAAAATAGATGAAAATTTTTTAATAGAAGTTGATAGTGAAAACGGTGAGAAAATTAAACATGAGAAATGATATTGAAAATCAAAAAGGCAACTAAATTTAGTAAAGATTGTGGGAATGATGATGAATTGTTTGGGGTTATAAATTTGAATTTTGAACTTCTTAAAATTCTGGCCAAAGTTTAATAATTTTGGAAGATGATGACGGAGACGTCAAACTTGAACGATGTGTTTCTGATGAATCCTTTCGAGATCATCATCTCGATATCATTTCTTCTCATTATTTTCATTATATTCACTGAATTATTTCGGCTCTACATCATAAGAGGATTCGATTTGAGGAAAGCGACTAATAAAGTTTATTTATTGGGTGACACTGATAATTTGCCGGTCTATCAAGTCAATACCTTCTTCAATGGTCAAATTATTTTATCAGGAGGTGGTGGAAAATCAAAAACGGGAGTACCCAATTTTATTGTTGGTAAATAAATTGTTTCATTTGAAACTGTAAACGAACATATTTCAGGATTATCGATTGTTCTCCACGAAATTAAGCGAGCAAATTTATGAAAAAGATGACACGATCGATGGTGGAGATCGAGCGGTAATTGAGAAGGTCGGCCAAATCGGTCTTCATTCTCGATTGAGATTCCTCATGGACGATTCGATAATGTTGGCGAAAGTGATTGTGAGAGCGAACAGAGATTCATTAGATCTCTATTATTTTGGTATTTGTGGAACACAATTGATCGTGTTACGTGGCGAATGTTTATCTGATTTCAGTTTAGTAGAAATTTTCATTTTAAAAGAAGTTTTCTAAATAAAATCTCACTTTTCCATCGTTTTTAAATTTCTTCATTTCTTTCATTATTTTCAAATTTCTTTATTTTTTTCCATCATTTTCAAATTTCTTTATTTTTCCACCTTTTTCCATCATTTTCAAATTTCTTTATTTTTCCACTTTTTCCATCATTTTTAAATTTCTTTATTTTTTCATCTTTTTCAAATATCCTTTTTTTCCTTATTTAATTCTAGCGTTTGATGAACTCGCTCAAGTGATTGCGTATGATGTGATGCCAATGAAAATTCAGAAGAAATTGAAAAAATTCGATAAAGTGATGAAAAGTGGAGATATCGATTCGTATATTAAGTTGGGCACTCCACCATCTTTCGAAGTGACAGCATTGTGTATTGATGCGAAAAATCGAGTGATAATTATTGCAGATCAATTGGGAAATATTCATATTTTGAGTGTTCAATCTCTTTCTATTCTCTCCAAATTAACTGTTCTCCATTGACAGATGAGATTTTATGATGATGATGAAGATTATCCGTTGATGTTGAAAGTGATTCAATTATTAGATATGAAACATTCGATTGTACAAATTGAAAAGAATGATATTGATGGTACAGTTAATATTTCATTTAATTATCAATTTAAAATGTTTATTTTCAGTATTTCATCGTACAAGATGGACATCTAAAGAAAACATCATTCGATAATGATAATGATGTTGTGGATTGTCCAATGAAAGAGATTGATATGAAAGTATTTAAATGGAGGAAATTATCGTTAAAAATTTTAATTAAAATAATTAATAAATATTTAAAAATTTGAAATATTCAGACGATGGATAGCTCCACATTTTATTGAGGAGAATGAGAAACCGAGTGATGAATTAAACAGAAAAATTAGAAATGCTAATCGAAATGACGGTGATTGGCGTTGTCTCCGAATGAGACAAATAAATGAATTTTCGCCTAAATCATATTTGTTCGGTGGATTGGTTGGTCGACGAATTCGTTCATCGAAAGATTACAGAGAATTTTTATTCTTTACAAATGATGGAATTAAATTTCATAAATTAGAAATTAATTCGAAACGTCATGATCGTTCGGCGACCGAACTTCAACTTCATCACAATTATGCAGTTATCGGATTTAGTGATGGGAATATTGATGTGTGGGATTTGACGAGAAGAGAAATAATTTCAACGGAAAATACTCATCAATCCATGATAACGGCAATTACCCCATTTAAAAATAATGAAAATTGGTGTGATATTGAAATATCGAATACTTGTGAATGGCAACAATTCGCTCCAAAGAACGAAGAAGATGAACCATTTTTATTCATTTCTGTTGATCAATCACAACAATTATATCTCACTTCTGTCAAATCGTCACGACCTGGAAGATTTTATTATTATCTAATTTCTTTCCTTTTTTTCATATTCTTATTTCTCGTTTTCAATGTACCTGAAGGATGGAATTCATTTTCACTCACCACTTGGACACAATCCAATTCGTTACTCAAACTCTATTTATCATACGAAGAACAATATCGAACGATGTTAATGAAAGAATTATTTAGTAATCATATCGTCAAACATCTCTTCCAACCCGTCACTATACAACCAACATTTCTTGGAAGGAATTATGGAAATGAAATAGAAATGGAATTGTTCGGAATCGGAATGAAATATGCATCTACTCTCTATCGTGATATGGTTTATATCAATGGATTATGGTACAGTTTACAAGCGCAAGAATCCTTATGAAAATTCTTCCGCCCAAAAAATCCCTTTTCATTATTTGTTCGTCTCTTTTATTTTGAAGATTATTGAAACGATTGAAAGAAATCATCTGAACGTTACTTTAATTTTAATTAAATTTAAATTGAGTTTTAATAAAATTAAAATTAAAATTTTGATAAAATTAAATTTAAAATTTTGATTAAATTAAATTTAAAATTTTGATAAAATTAAAATTAAAATTTTGATAAAATTAAATTTAAAATTTTGATTAAATTAAAATTGAAATTTTGATAAAATTAAAATTAAATTTTTGATAAAATTAAAATTAAAACTTTGATAATTTTTCATATTTATAAAATTTATAGTATAAAAAATAAAAATAAAATTCGAGAAATATTTAATCGAAATTTACAAATTGTAAATTACAATGATTTTATATTCCATAAAAAAACGTCTAAAATTTCAATATTATTAATTAATATTTATTCGAAATTTTGGAAAAAAGTGCGCCTTAAAAAAAAAAAAAAAATTTTTTTTACGTTCGATTTCTCGTTATAACACGTCACTACTGAAGATGACTTCAAATGGTACCAACTTATCGATCTGTCATGAGAATTTGGCCGTCAACGAGACAAACCAGAATGAAATAACAGTGT
>JALJEE010000340.1:0-34145 GCA_023231475.1 Seison nebaliae
AAGAAGAAGATTCCTAAGAAGATCAATTTCATTGTCTGATACAGATTTTCAATTTAATTTCTTACTGTGAAATATGAAATTTGAATAATTATTATCCAAATCGTCCCCTCATTTTATACTATTGTCTTGTCGTTCTAATTACAAATTAGTTTTTCCTAAGCGAACAACAGGTTGCGTTATGTCTCCAACTTATTTTCCAATTATGTTCATATCTAAATAATTAAGAAATAAAAAAAAAAGATTTTTAAATTACTTTTTTATCTAATATTCTTCTTTAATCGATCAATTGGCGGAAGGTTTGTCCTTTTTCTGTGATTTTCATAAGGATGATAGTTATACTAGCTCCGATAAAGTTATCTTTTCTTCAATGAGCAAAGATTTAGGCGTATGGTTGTTACATTATGTCTCATGTCAAAGAAGATTAGCAGCAACATACAATAAATAGAAAGAAAACATACAAAGCGAAACAATTATTTTCATTTACTTTCCATAATGCTTCATTTTCTTGTCCTTATTTTCTGTTTAAGTTCCACTTCGTCCTATATATTAGTGGATAAACCGAAAGAATATATACTCAAAGAAGACGTATCAGGAGTATGTGAAAAATTTGGTAAAGGTATTACGGGAACGACGTTGGATAATCGTTTTTCTATCGGGAAAAAATTAGGACAAGGTTCAACAGGTTCTGTCTACGAATTGATTGATCATCGTGAAGATAAGATATTTGCAATTAAATGTTAAATTAACATAATTAAATTCGTAAAAAATTTGGCTTATTCCCTTAGTTAGTCAAAGTTTTTCATCGGCTTCTACAGATGAAGACAATACGTTGATTGTTAATAGTTACATGAGACAAGAAGATTATTCCCGACTTAAATTATATGGTCCTTTAGCCATCTACAAACTGGGTGAACGAACAGATAAACATATTTATGTAGGTTCTATCCATTCACTATTCTACTTTTAGTTAACTTCACTTGGAACTTACAATGTTAATTATTAGATAATAAAATTGTCCAGTATCGGAAGCAAGCTGCTTGTGTGATAATGGAAAAACTTCCCACACATAAATCTTTCAAGGAAGTGATTAGGGCGTTAGTTGAAGAACGTCCAAATTGGTTGCGAACTAAAGAGTTCCTCAAAATTATGTTATCTCTATTGGAAATGGTGAAGATTCTGCACTTTACAACTGGTCGATATTCCTACGCAGAAGAGATTGACAATTTCGACGGAGTTCTTTTATCTTTCGTCACTTCTTTTCAATTTTCCTATTTAGCGTTTATTGGCAGGTAGTTATACATTGTCGCATTGCGATTTACATCCAGAAAATATAATCGTACATCAGAAAAATAATATGACGCAAGTCATACCATTTGATTCACAGAGTATGATTATGCTAGTAAAATATCCGTTCAGTAACGCAGAATTAGAAGTTAATTTAGATGAAGTTTATTCTGCGAATCACCGAGTGAAACGGAATGCACTTCTCAATGGTTGTCAACGAACTGACCTCTGTTTCATCGGTTTATACTTACTCTATTTTGCACTTGTCCACTTCGATGTTGTGACACCGCGACTAATCGACAACAAGATGTTAACAAATATTCCGATGAATCAAATATATATGTCTAAGGACGAAATAGGAAAAGAAGACAAAGATTTCTGGAAAAGATTTGGCGGTATGGCTGATCCGAATGTTCGGAAGCACTTTGGTCCAATATTAATTCCTCTCATTAATTCTTGTCAATCAACTTTAATATCTTATCAATCAATCTATGAACATTTTGGCATGATTTGGAAAGATTTATAATAATCCCTTTTTCCGTTTATCCCAAAACAATAATACCTGACTAATTCAAATTTATTCCGACAGACAGTTCATGTATGTTTTTTTACGCGTAATAAACTTGTTAAGAATATTCCTTAAATTTTTGTAATCAAAAAGTTGGTGGTATCTTCGATCTTTGTATGATATAATAAGTAAGCTGATGAACTATCATCTAAATGTCTTATTTAACAATTAACCCGTTTGAATGGCAAAGTTGAGCATTTAAACGAATTGAATTTAACAAGACATTCTTAATCACATTGAGAATTCGAAACAAAAAACACGAAAAGTGTAAGAATTATTTCAATGTTTATGCTTCCATAAGTCACCTTAACAATTAAATGTTTTCTATATATCGTCCATCGGAAATATCATCGTTCTTATCGAACAGTGTGAATTGAACATTTTAAAATGTTTCTAAAATATCGTTCGTCATAAAAAAAGAGATTTTCATGTGAATCTGGAAATCATGAGCTTATTTCAATGCGGATAATATCTAATAAATTTCGTCGTTCGAATGTGGCGATATTGTAATGTACATATAGAAATAATAAGAAAAATAATAAGGAGGATATCTAAAATAAAAGTAAAGTGATTTGATGGGGATCATAATATTGTTGACGATTACATAAAAATTAAAAACATATAACATGTTGAAGAAATGAGATCGATATGACTCGTTTCATAAAAAGAATTAAACAGTTCTTCGTAGATGAGAAGAAAGATAAATTTGATGATTACGATTAATAATTGTTGTCGATGATTATCGTTTGATAAATGGGTGATTAAGTTTATTCTAAATTCTCTAATAGAGGAACGTTAACCTTCCCACACATATTTATCTATTCAATCAATTTATAAGACACGTAAGAACAATATGTTGTGGCGGCCATTTGTTTACTGACTATTCTCTCGTTCATTGACGATAATGGAATTCCGGTTAAAAGTTTGAGCGCAGAAATCATGTATATTGATATATTTATAACGGATATGTTGATTGATTGAAAATTAATTAACATAAAATCATTTTGACTGAAGTTTTTCCTTTCGATTTTCATTTTTATAAGAATGTTAGACAGTTTGACGAGATGAGACTTGCCTTCATGACTTACACGATTCGAACATATATATACACATACATACAAAAAAGAAGTTATGTGGAAGAGAAATGGGAAGATGGAAAGGCAGAGGAGACGATGGAAAAGGTAGAGGAGACGAGAGAAAGTCGAGGACATCACATCTCTGTACTTTGAGGAGAGGTAGAAGGAAGATGCCGTTCATAAAGAGTGAAGGATAAAAGACGAAGAGGGAAAGGAAATATTTGAGAAATTTTTTTTATTTTCTTACCAAATGAGAATGAGACGAGAGAAGAGTGAGAGAGAGATAGTAGGTGAATGAGTGATAGAATGAATAACAAACATTTTTATTTTGAAATTGGAAAGAATATTTCTTATTGATGATATATCGATCGACTAGTCTTATTAGTCAATAACTCAATAACGAAGAATTATGAGAAATGTTTTGAGATAATGAGAAATAACGAAATGGACATGAGTGAGACTGATAACCATTCGTCGACGGTGGCACTGAAGATCGTCGAATTTCTAAACATTCTCGGAATCGATCCTAATCAACTCACTTCCACCAAATGGAATGAATTGGTTGAACAATTCCTGAAGAATGAACAAGAACAAAATGGGAAGAGAAGTTCCATTTGGACTTCTCAACAATCCGAGTATGAGATGAAGAAGAAATTAGAATCGGAACGATTTAATCGAGAATCGGGTGACCCCACCAATCTCCCTCATACTGATCCCCATCACAAGTTAATCTTTAACCAGCGATTGAACGATCATTATGAACAAAGACAAATGATATCGAACAACGATGATGGTGAGAAAGATGGAAATTTGAAAAATAATCCATTTAGAAATTCAACTGTCCCAACTAAAGTTGGTTATGCTCAACCAATCGGTTTAGGACAACAACATCATTATCAGAATTTTCCAATGACTCATGAATCGAAGACTAATCGACAAAAAATACAACAACAACAACCAGCACCGCCATTACCACCCAGGAAACGTGTTTATCATACACAGAATACGAATGATATCAATCTTGTATATCATGCGAATGCTAATCAGATTTCTTCTTTAAGTCCAAATTCTCGAAGTTCACGAGATATCGATTCGAGAGTACGTGGAAATAATGAAGAAATCGAACAGATAAAATTGACGAAAGATTTATTGAAAAATAAATTAAATAGTAATCATGGCAATAATCGTACTGGTGCACAATTGATCAAGTTGTCAGATAATACAGAGAAGTTTTATGCACACTCGTCGATCGAGCAACAGTCACCTCAGATCGTTCAAACGGGATTCGCTTCACCCATTCAGATGAATCGTATCGAATCTGCCAAATCGTCGACGACAGATAATGCACGAATTATGCAATCCGGTTTCGCATCTCCAATAGGTAGACAATTGCAACTTTTACCTCTTCAATCATTGCCTCTCCAAGAGAAGACGTTCAATCATGAGAATGACATTAAACGTGACATAATCGCTCAACAATTCGTTTCTCTTAATAATATTCCGTCGAATGATTTTCACGAGAAATTACAGTCACTCTCTTTGGACGAGCCGCAATCGGCAAAACGTCTCTGTTTAGCTAACGAAGACGTATCGATGGCGGTGCATATGCAGAAGAGTTTACAAACGAAAAAGAATGTCGATTCCAATCAGACCGTAAGAAAACCATCAGATGATTATAATAAGGAGAAATTGGAGAGCACAGCTGTGGAATTAGCATCGTCTTCGTCAGAATCGTCATCCGTCTCTCTCACTAATGTGGAGAGTGGAAAGAAAGAAGTGAAGAAATTGAGATTCGTCCAAAAATGTTCATCACAAGCATATCGTTTCTACATCGAGCAACATGTAGAGAATTTGTTGAAATGGCAAGTGGAGCGAATGATGCGTCGTACACAATTGGAGAAAGAAATGGAACGTTCTGCACTTCCCGAACATTATTGTGAACAGTTGAGAGATTTATTGAGACAACGCGAGACGAATTATATTCGAATGAGACGTCAACGATTAAATCCGTCAATGTTCGAACAAATTAAGATTCTGGGGATTGGAGCATTTGGTGAAGTGGCGTTAGTGAGGAAGATTGATACGAAACATCTCTACGCTATGAAAACGTTGAGGAAGACGGAAGTATTACAAAGAAATCAGGTGGCGCATGTCAAAGCCGAACGAGACATTTTAGCGGAGGCAGATAATGATTGGGTCGTCAAATTATATTATTCTTTTCAAGATGTTGATAGATTATATCTGGTGATGGATTATATAGCCGGTGGTGATCTGATGGCTCTTCTAATAAAGAAAGGTGTGTTTAGCGAGCAATTATCTCGATTTTTTGCTGCCGAATTAGTGGCAGCGATCGAATCGGTCCATAAACTCGATTTTATTCATCGCGATGTCAAACCAGATAACGTCTTGATCGATTGTGCCGGTCACATCAAATTGACGGATTTTGGTCTCTGTACAGGATTTCGATGGACGCATAATTCGAAATATTATCAATCGACGAATCATCAGAACGGAATTGAACATCCTAATGAAATGGATGATGATCATTTGTTTAATGAGAACGATCTTCCATTGAAACCGTTGGAACGACGTTATCGGAACGAAAGAATGAGACGATGTGCTAATAGTCTAGTGGGAACTCCAAACTATATCGCACCCGAAGTACTCCAACGACAGGGTTACACATCATCATGTGATTGGTGGAGTATCGGAGTGATCTTGTACGAAATGTTAGTGGGTCAACCGCCATTCTGGTCGTCATCACCAGCTGAAACTCAACATAAAGTGATCCATTGGAAAGATTTTTTGAGGATACCTCGACAGGCGAATTTACATCCAGATTCATCCGATCTAATTCTTTCCCTTCTCACCGACACCAACCATCGATTGGGAGGAAAGAGTGTGAAAGAGATTAAACAACATCCATTCTTCTCTAAACATCCACCTTACGACTTCCGAACTCCCTTGCGTCAATTAGCAGCACCTTATATTCCATTCATCGCCAACGAATTAGATACATCCAATTTTGATCCGGTTGATGATGATCGTGCGAGAATTCCGACGGAAGACATTGACAAATGGAAATTGGAGAATCATCCCGAACATGCTTTCTACGAATTCACTTTTCGCCGTTTCTTCGACAACGGAATGATCTCCAACATTGAAAATGAGAATTATGATAATAATGATGCGGGCAATGAGCAGGAGTCTCATTCGAAAGCCAATCATCATTCAGTTGATCGATCGCCTAATTTAGCATCGAAACCAAATTCCGAATTTCATTTATGGCACGAAAAGAATTCGAACAATTCCAAAAATTGTTTATCTCCTTTAGTGAAGTCATTAGTTGCGTCTGCACTCATTCAACAGCAACAACAACAACAACAATCGGGAAACAATTAAGTTAATTATTTTCAGCCATTTTTCGAACTCGGATTTCTAGACCGTGCTTTCGACGTTGTTCCTTTCGACCAAATGTTTCACGAAATAAATATTTTATTCTCATTTTTTCAAACTGAACATTTCAATGTCTAAAAAGAATTATCGATTATTAAACTCCATATATTTCACTCCTCATATTGGGAGACTTATTATCATTCTTATTATTCTATTCAAATTTCTTATAACATTCTTCTAAACTTTTCGTCATTATGATGAAGAGTGATGGCGACGATGAATGCGAACCAAATAACTCAATTCATGCACGAATGATAGAAAGACGTGATCAAGACAAAGACGAGACCAAGAGAGCAGAAACACAGCTGTGTTAAACGATTATCATAATTGAGGACGATGTTAAATAGGAAATACATGAGAGATGAATTAATTTGTGATTAAATTGACAAAATAAATTTATTTAAAAATGAAAATATAATTATCAATATAATTTGAAAAAATAAAAAATTTATTATAATATATGTCATAATATAATTATGTACTGAACTGAAAATCAAAACAACGAAAAAAATCGTTCCATTTCTTATATTTTTTTGATCCTTGACGATAATCATGGTTGCAATGAGCTGCTAAAAACGAATTTTCTGGAAGAACAATTATGGAGAACTTTCCTTCTATTTGATGTTGGAATGCTTCAATTGCCTTCTTGAAACAAAAGTACGCTTGAAATCGTTGTTTCATTATTAGATGGAATTCCTGCTCAAGTTCACATGAAAAATATCCAATTGTATATATTTTTGAAGATGTATCTTGTTGCGTTAATTTCGCTTTCAACATCGTGTTGTTGTTCGATTCGTTCACTATGTTGATAGTGAGAATGGTTCGTCGAGAAAGAGAGTAATAAGACAAATTTGGACCCATCAACAACGTCCTTTTTAATATTGGGAGAATGGTGGGAATACAATTGTTTTGAAGACATTTCTTTATTTCTTTTGTCATATCCCAATAATTTTCAAAAAATTTCGATTCTTTTTTAAAATAATACAACAACATTCGAATATCGAATTCAGACGACGGATTTGTCAGATTTATCATATTCTCCAGTCTCGTCGGACAAATTTCCAATCCACGATTACTCACCACATAATCTTTATAGTACACTTCTTTTCGGAACAATTCACATTTCTCAAAATCGACAAATATACCTGCCTCATTTAAATATGCGACTATCTGCCGTAAATGTTCCTGATGTTCATTTAATTCGGAACTATAAATGAAAAGACAATTCTCATTCAACGCACAACAATCACCGATTAAATTTGATAACATTTCTTTCAAATATATCATTAATTCACTCTGGTATGTTTCTAATCCGAATGGCATTTTAATAAACTGATAATATTCCGGACCAAATTTGAAAGTTGTTACATGTCGACGCTCTTCAACTATTGGAACCAGATGACATTCAGAGATACGTATCGTAGAAAAATAATTTGCTTTGGAAAATATTAGAAAATCCGTTTGATCAGGTCTCTTACCGAATATACTTTCAAATTTTCGACGTTTAACTTGTTCATTCAATTTTGTATAATCGACGAATATTCTCAATTTTCCATCGCTCTTCTCCTCAACCATCAGAGGAGAAAGAAAATCTCCTTGTTCCACCTCTTCAATTATACCTTCAGTTAACATATTATCTACAATTTTGCCAATTATACTTTCTGGAACGTTTCCGAACGAATTCTCTACATAGTCAACAGGAGGTAATGGAGGATTATCGGACCAAATTTCCTGTCCATGAATATCTATCTCTTCAGGTTCCTGAAATTCTTCCAATTCATTTTCCATGTTCTTTTCCAATTCATTAGTCAATTCATTAAATGTCATGAGATCTTCAATTTTAATAATCTCTTTATTTTTCTTTTTAAATATCTTCTGTTCATGAAAATCTAATATTAATCCCAATTTCGATATGAGATCCACACCTAAAACTTGGTGAGGCAATTTACAATCGACAACGAGGAGAGAATGTCGAAAACATTCATTTCCAATCTTGAAACTTACTTGTAATATTTGGTTTGTAGATAACATTGCATTAGGAAGAATAATATCTGTCTCATCACAATTCGACGGTTTATATTTCAACATTTTCACCAATTCTGTTGATATAAACGTTTTCGATGTTCCTGAACATACGCGAAAGAAAACTGGATCTCTTTCTACTTCGCATTTCACCCAAAATCCTTCTTCTTTTATTTGTTTTCTCGGAAGAAATTTATTAATTACATCTTTAGTTATTCCATCATCTGTTGCGAATAATTCCATTTTATCTCATCAATTCTCGTTAGTTTATGAAAATCGAGATATAATTGTCAATCGGGAAAATATTCTATTAATAGGAAAATTATTTTAAAATTTTGTTTAAGAATTTCGATAATATTATAATATCGATCGACATATATATTTTAGATATTGATATATCGATACATAATAACATAAAACGATCAAATGTGCGATAAAAATAAGAATAAAAGATAGAAAGAAAATTTTTGTTTAATTTACAATTAAAAGAACCCAAAACCAAATTAATTAAACAACAAGACCTCACCGTATTATTGTGTAAATGATCAGATTGAATCTTTTTATTCTCTTTTATTCTGGTTAAATCTTAAACGGAATGATATGGCAATAAATTTAAAGGAGTTGTTAACATTAAATGTCGGTGTAAAATTGACTCTATTCAAGAATAACGAAGAAACTAAGAAATATTAGAAGAAAAACGTGAGACTGATAATTTCAAAAAAACACGATTCCTCTTACAGATTTTAATGTTAATCTGTTAAATTTTAGTCATTAAGCGAGTTCAATTAAAATGCAAGCTCCGCACATACACCCGTCTTCCCATTTTTGGTGGTTCTTCCTCGCAGAACCTGGTTTGTCTTTTTTCGGGCAATCGATGAGTAGCTTAGATGGAAACATGATATTTCGCATTATCGATGTGTAATAGTAACGGGGACGGAAAAAAATTATTAGAACATTCTAGTGATCGAGAAAAAACAATTAGTTGTCTGATTTGTGAACCTATTTGGTTGACTAGTATTTGTCCTTTCTAGAAAAATGTGTAGAATGGTTCTAGAAAACTAATCTCTCAATGATATCTTAATGATTATTTCTTACAATTGTTAGTTGTTAGTCATATTTTTCGATATAAAGTTAGGTATTTTATGCTTGATTAGGAACTGATATTATTAAAAAAAAATTTAACGAACTAGTTAATAAGTTGTATGGGAGTCGGTCGAATCCACCGAGATGGATCTTGACTGAATTACGACTCGGTTATTACTCACACAGCTTTTTGACATTGGAGACGAAGGAAAAATTCAAATCCATCATTTTCATTTGTGATACTTTGAAAAAGCATCAAAAGAATGTTGAAGAGTATGAGGAAAAACAGTTAATTATTTGGTCAAATAATAGAAAATTATCTAGTAGAATCGTCAAATTCGTTATTAATAGATTATTGTTAAGAGGAATTTTATGTGACTGTGATTTTTATGGTCAGGTTATTTTAATATCTAGTACGCGAAAGAATCCATTATATCTGCCTGAATCATGTGCAGTTGTTTTCCATATATCTGAAGTACTGAAGATCAGTCCGAGTTAATATCAGAAAAGAAGTTCATTCTCAATAACATTTCTAAACACTTATGATTTTTCTCTTATCTCATCAATTTCCGTCAGTTTATGAATATCGAGAGAATTGTCAATTGAATTTTTGAGAGAATATTTTATTAATAGGAAAGTTTTTTTAAAATTTTCTTGAACAATTTCGGTCACATAGAACGATCAAAGGTCAATTTGCTATTCATTGCGACTAGAGACGAATTCGGCTTTACTCGCTGAAGACTTTGATTTCCAGATAACTAACAATTATTTAAACAATTAATTATCCCAAAGACTGAACATTTTCTCGTCAACTCACTACCAATTCGTGTTTACTTTCTGAAATATATTTCTTTCTCACCAACACGGTACCGGTTCGCTCCAAATCGAATTAACAGCATAAATTCGATAAGAACATTGATAACACGATATTGTGAGACGAAAATGAAACTTGAAGAAATGAATTGGATCGCTTTGCAGAAAACTGTTTTTTTTTCCATTAGACAAATGAAAGAAAATTTATCGTTCGTTACTTGAAGAAATTAATTTTCGATGTATTACTTAGAATGTATCAGTTTTCCGAAAGAATTTTAATTGATTATTTCTTTAAAAATAAACTTAATCTATTAGAAATTATACTCATAGAAACATAAAACGTCAATTGTTGATATAGAAATATGAATTCGCACCTTTTTAGTCAATAACTTCTCCTCGCATAAAATCATTCCGATATATTTCCTATTGGAATTGTGCATTCTCCACATTCATCAAAAGGAGAAAGGCAAACTTATGTTTTGCCAGAATTTCATTTGGACATTTTCCCTCCCTCGATCTGCTTTATTCCTTAGTGAAAAAATGGACACATTTCTTTCGGAGAATACCATGGGCAACGTTCAATTCGGTCATTTTATTGATTTATCGATTTTTCTCGTAATTTTCTAATTTCCATTTTAATGATTTTCTATCGCTCTCCTTCTTTCGCTCTCCTCCAACTACCTTTCTCTCTCTCGTCTCAATCTTCCACTTGCAATTGTTGGTGGTGCAAATGAAATGGAATATAATTAAATCTCCTCAAATTATCGTTTATGATATTTTCTCATTTTTCATAAAAATTTGTTTATTCATCATTTACTTCAACTATTTCAAGTAGCCATATTATTGGGAGGTCCGTTACGACAGACTCTTCCCAGACAAAATGAAGAGCTCATTATCTACCTATTGTCTCCCCGTTGCCCTAATCCTATTGTGTCAATTGGCTGGTATGGTATACAGTAAAATCGAATGTCCTCCTGGTGGTGCAAAAATTGTATTTTGTCACGATGATCAAGAATGTATCAAAGATAGTTGTCATGAAAAGCGGGCGAAATTAGCAGACGCGTTACTTTTTTTATTCATTTATCAACTATCAAATTTTCTTCACTATTGACAAATGTGAGAATTGTGAAAATTGAAGAAATTTTCTTTAGTCGACTTATTATTGTCCAGCATTCTCTAACAATGAGAGATGATGAAATAAATAAAACATTTCTAGCTGATCACACAAATCAAACTACTAATTAAATAATTCTTTTACTTATTTATTTTCGTTCAAAGTAAATCTCAATTGATACTTTGGGGAACGGTGTTCGGTGTAATTCTTATCGTAGCGACAGCCATCATGTGTTGGAGACGAGAAGGTCGTCTCTGTGAAGATAAGCCATGTTGCTCTTGTTGTCAATGCAAGAAATATAAGTTTATTTAAATGTCAATCTCTTTAATATATCATTCTTCGAAGAATGTTTATGTCCGAATTGAATACGGAATTAGATCGACACGCTGAATTAGAACGACGAGCTGGACGACAAAAGAAGTTGAAAGAGAATTTGAAGAAAGTCCTAAATTTTTTTCACTTCCAAACAATTCATTTCGATTGTAGGAGAAATTGAAAGAGAAGAAGAAGGTGAATGAAGAGAAACGGAAGAAATTTGAAGAATCGAAAACACCTGGAAATCGTTTAGAATCAGCCGTCATCAAAGAGAAGGATGCGTTCGATATTGCAGAATTCGAAGAAGACGAATAAATTCATCGAGAATTATTTCGATAAAAATTAGATTCATTAAAAATTGTTCCATAGAACATATTTTTTCTATCATTTCAACTTTTCCTTTCAAATCTTTATTAAAAGAAAAACTCTTTATCCTTTTCTCCTTCAATAATGAGAAGCGTTTCATTTTTCAAAATATTCTTTTTCTCTCACACATAATATAGAAATGGAGAGAATAAATCGAAAAACGATTTTTAGAATTTTTTGTCGAAAATTTCGTTCCAATTAAATTTTTGATGGAAGAAAATTTTCATTCACAAAAAATTCTAGATAAGATTAAAGAATTATAAAGAATCAATAGAAATGGGCAATTTGAATTCGGTTCGTTTGTCTTCCAATTCGTCCATCTTCTCCATTTCCTTTACACGTCGATGAATTTTTAACATGGCCGGAGTATTCGTTTCTCGTTTGAGAATGGACGAGATCTCATTCTTATCTAACGTCTCAACAATGAGAAGTGTCTCCGATAGACTTTTCAACTCGTTTGTATGTCGTTTCAAAATTTCCAATGCTCGACTATAAGATTCCTGATGAAATGATGAAAAACAAAAGAAAATGATGAAATAAAGAGAAAATAATAAAAAGAACTTGAAGAAGTCGTTGAATTTCTGAGTCAATGAGAGCTTGTGTATCTGAACTAATTTCGTTAACGGTAATGAATCCGAGACCGGCGTCCATTTCTTCATCGCGGAAGACACGTTTTCCCACTTTCTCCGACATTCCAAATCGTTTCACCATAGCGGTGGCAATTTGAGTGGCTTTTTGGAAATCGCTGGAAGCTCCGGTGGTTATTTGGTCCACGCCAAATGTCAGTTCTTCTGCTGCACGTCCACCCATACACACGTCCATCTCAGCTAACAACTGAATTTTCGTCTGATTATATAACTCCTTCTCTGGAATTGAAGCGGTGTAACCAAGAGCTTGTCCTCTCGGAATGATTGTAACTTTGTGTAGAGGCTGGGCAGATTTGGTGAAAAATGACACAATAGTGTGTCCGGCTTCGTGATAGGCTGTTACTCGGTTAGTGTCGTTATCGGGAATTTTCGACTTCTTCTCTGGTCCCATCAATACTTTATCTCGCGCCCATTCCATATGTTTCATGGTGACACGAGTTGCGTCGGTGGTGGCAGCATTAAGTGCCGCTTGATTCACCACATTCTCTAAATCGGCACCGGTGAATCCAGTCGTACCACGAGCTAAATAATATACTTGATCAGAAGTGAGATCGTGAGAGATTTTGTTCAAATACAAATCGAGAATTTCTACTCTGCCTTTCAGATCGGGTGTATGAACACGTACTTCGATATCGAATCGTCCTGGTCGAAGAAGTGCTTTATCCAAATTATCTCGTTTGTTAGTTGCGGCGAGAACGATGATTCCTTCGTTTTTCTCGAAACCATCCATTTCACTAAGAAGTTGATTAATTGTTTGATTGGCGTATGGATGTAATTGGGAATTTGTTCTTTTCGCACCAACTGAATCGATTTCATCAATGAAAATTACACAAGGAGCTCTTTGTTTAGCTGCATCGAATAATTGACGGACACGTCGTGCTCCTGTTCCCACGAACATCTCGTCGAATTCAGATCCAGAAGCTTGGAAGAAAGGAACATTCGCTTCTCCAGCTACTGCTCTCGCCAACAGCGTTTTCCCAATTCCTGGTTGTCCCACTAATAAAACACCTTTTGGTAATCGAGCACCTAATCGAGTGAATTTTTGAGGATCCTGTAAATATGCGACGATATCGATCAATTCATCTTTCGCTTCTTCAACACCTTTCACATCACTAAATTTCACATTCACTTCTTCAGGATTCGCTTCGAATTGTTGAGTCATCGACAACGCTGATGATAGTCCACCTTTCACTCCACCACCACCACCACTCAAGAAGGAAACAATCGTAATAATCATCCAAGTGATGAAGAGATAGAAAATGGTGAAACGGATTATTCGATTCCACGTCATCTTTTCTCGTTGTGTAGTAGTAGTGGCGAGGACGGATGATGTTCCCGCAACATAACCTTCAAATTGAATTATTAATCATTTCCATCACTCAATCTGCTAACCATCAGCGAATGACAATTTGTTATTGTCTTTCGATTTCGTCGATTTCAAATAATCCTGAACTAATTTATTCGATATCTCAACTTCTTTCGGAACTTTAGTTGCACGTCGTTGAAGCTGAAAATAAATTATCATCAAATTATTATTAAATTAATGAACTAGTCGTTGAAGTAATGGCATGTTGATGTTGTCGTTCCGTAAAGTAGAATTATTCGTTTGACGTGGCAAATAGTCGTCAATTATCTCATCATTCAGCGATGGACGTCGATTGGATCGATGAGTTTTGAACGTTCTCACACTCGGTCGCGATCCGATAATATATGACAAATTTTGAATTTGTTTCAAATTCACTGATGGAAGATGTTGACGGTCATTGAACAATTTTAATGATTCCTCAACATCATTCACGTTGAATGAAAATTGACTATTATTTCCATAAACATCCTTCAAGATCGTCCGGGCACAATCTTTCGATATCTGACCAAAACGAGGAAATGAATGTTAATGGAAGAAAGAAGAAAACTTTACAAATCTCCTCGTCGTTCAACGAACAAGACGAGGCGATCGACGATGAATTTCTCTTTAAGTTCTTCTTTACAAGAAATCTCCTCAACAATTGACGGTCGATTTGATTGAAGATTGTCCCTAAATAATTCCCGTTCCCACCCAGACAATTATGACTAATCATTCTAATTCAATCAAAACAATCTACAATTATCACAAGTTACCACTCAATTCTCCTTAAAGAACTAATGAAATTTTTGTATATTCAGATGGAGAATAAAATGAGAGTAGATAATAAATCGTTTCTGTCAGCGGAGAATATATTATGCCAAATACGATTACAGATAAACAACAGTCACAATAATGACGGTAGTAGTGATAGAAAGTTCACTTATTTCATATAGCTTAATATTCGATCATAATAAAATTTCAAATTTTTAATTTCTTTATTTCCATATAAAATTCATTCAATTCCATTTTAGTAGAAACATCTCAATATAGTTGAAATAAACGTCTATTATCAATTACATCATTCCTTATCGAAATTGATGAAATAAAGAATTAACAAAAGAACTAACCAACTTGTAAGAATTTAATTTTGAAATTTAATAAAAAATTTTATTATTCATTAAAAAGAAATATTAAGAGCTTGGCCGGAGATTGAACCCGGAACCTCTCGCACCCGAAGCGAAAATCATATCACTAGACCACCAAGCCTCATATCTAATAGGTCATCTAAACATGAAAATTGATTAACAGTCTTGACGTCTTGCAAAATAACTAAAGCTCAGAACGTACCGAGACCTTGCCTTTTGAGTATGAGGAAAATGAAGCACTGAAACTATCAGAAAATTCAGTCAACAGAAGAAAATAGTGTAAAAAATTTATGGGCTTAGCCGGGAATTGAACCCGGGACCTCTCGCACCCGAAGCGAAAATCATACCACTAGACCACCAAGCCACATATTCCGATATTTGATATCTATCTATGAAAATTGTTAAATTTATGATCGTAAGAAAATAATTGAGCTTTTCAACTTACAATAGAATAAATGACGAAAAACATTTATCTTAAATTTTAAAAGAGGACCATTAATGGGACTGTCAGAAAGTTAAATTGGAGAGCAAAACCGAATCGATATTCCAATAAAAAGAAACTGCTCAAAAAAACTTATGGGCTTGGCCGGGGATTGAACCCGGGACCTCTCGCACCCGAAGCGAAAATCATACCACTAGACCACCAAGCCACACTATTAAGAAGTTGGAATTAGAATTAAACTTTCAAAATTCCATAATATGAATCATGGAAATCATAAATAGCTTTATAATGACTTCTTTCAATTAATTTTTAAATGTTAAACGCTAAAGTAGTTTATTAGCTTTCAATAATATTTGAAAAAATTTAGATAAGTAAAATTTTTATTATTATTATTATTGTTATTGTTTATTGCTCACAAAGAGTGACGGAAAATTCCTATAGCGGACAAAATATAAATAAAATAAAATTCTAATTGAAAAAAGAAATTCGATTAAATTTTGTTTTGGAATTCGAGTTTGATCAAAAATTGGACGTTGGACAGTTTAGTTGCCTTTTGCGCTTAAATATAATAGGAGTTGGTAATAATTGAATACTTGCGCTTCAATTGATATTCTCTTAATTATTTCATTTGTAAAAGTTCATAATACGAATTCAGTGACGATATTGGGAAATTGGACTTAAGATGGACGGAAAACTTACACAAACTATTTCGAGAAAGAAGAAGATTTATTCAAAAGCACCACGTTCTTCCTGTAACAGTTCATGTCTGAAGAATAGGAATATTGAACCAGTTACTAAGAGCGACATCGCGAACACAACGAATGGAAAAGAAGTTACATCTCATTTTGTTTAATTCGTACCATTTTCCTGATTATTCCATCGTAGTTGTCTGATGTAGAAGATTTAGAGAAGACATCCAGCCTTGAAAGATCAGACACGGTGACGGACCGGCAAACTGAAAATTCGTCAACTGGAACTTCGGTTGAGGGCGATGATTGGACTAGTTTACTCCCAATCTGGATAAGGAATATTATGGATACACTCACCACCACTTACCAGATGGTATCTGAATCAGAATTAGTTCATTGGAATTTGATTGTCGATGCGGGAATACTGTCGATACGAGTCAGTATTTGGCTCACCATTCTAACCCTACTGGTGCCCCGAAGTACCTTGTCCTTAACTGCATTTAGTGTAATTTTCGTCTGGCTTCTACTCAACTTGGATATTGTGGTCAATAATAATTGTGTTCGAGATATCTGTCAATATCTCTCTTTGTGTGTTGATGATGAAGAAGCGGTAGAATATGTGAATACGTCTACTCAATTATCCGATATGCATTTAATTATTCATGAAAATGTTGATGAGTGTAGTGACTCGGAAGTTCTTATCCCAACAAACAAAAATTCGTTGGAAAATTTAAAAGACGAGAATCTCACCCCGAAAACTGTGCCCAATCGTGAAGTGAGAGAAGAAGAGAAAATGAGCGATGAAATTTCTCAAAGTTCACAACCGTCTCTCTCATCAACAACTCGTTTGCGGAAAGGAAAGAAATTTCCCGTTAGTGATTCTTTGTATATTCGAAGGGATTTCCCTTGGGATAAATTGGTACGAGTGGACGACACTGTTCCAACTACTTCATCCTACACTCAGAGTCATATTGAAAACACTAGTATCGATGGAATCGTTCCTAAGAGTTTACTTACTCAAAATAATTTATCAGATTTCGATGTTAAATTTCAAGAACAGAATGACGTGAAATGCTCAGCTCCGTCAATTAATCCTGCCATTCAGTTTCATTTAATTAAATTTTAATATTTTTAACAAATTTTCAGGAGTAATACCCAACAATCGATTTGTAATGAATCGATAATTAAACCGGAAAATGAAGATTGGGAAATGTCGTCGGAAGAATTGATGGACGATGAAGATATTAAAAAGATTGATTTTCAAAATTTAAATAATCCGAACGACGGGAATGAACCACCATATTACGATATCCATCAACGAAATACGGCATCCAACCAATTGTCTTTGTGCGGTAACAAATGTAATAGTAAGAATCAATTAAAACGGAAACGAAATGACGAAGAATTCATGACCAGTTCGAAATTCAGGAGGAAATACAATGAAGAAGAACATTTCGTCCACTTGGCAAATGTTCACAATTCGAACGATCGAGCAAGTGAGACGGAAGAAAGTGACGAAGAGACAATATGGAACGATTTGGGGAATTATCGGCAGAAGACCGGCAATATTAAAAGAAGACGTTCCACTTCAGATTTAAGGAAACCACTATCAGGCTCGACTAAACGAACGAAAAGCAGTTGCGCCATCTTACAGCCTACCGATCAGAAAAAAGAATAACAGTTTAATAGATAATCATAATTATCTAATTATCTATCGATAAATTAATACAATATTTAATTAATAATTAATTAAATTAATATAAATAATTAAAATATTCCATTCTAATTTTTTTCCGATGAAAATTCCGTTTGATTAATTCCTAAATTTATATGATAATAACAGACAGAATCTTGACCATGATTGATGAATGATTGTGATAATGGTAAACATGACATCATATTCTATAATAAGTTATAGTCCCTTTCATTTAGTGTTAAGCTTCCACGATTAGTATTTTTCTATAAAACGGACATTTTGTAAATTTTATATTAAGAATTTTATTTTTTAATAATAAATTTAAGATTAAATTTAGATTATTAAGATTTTGTTTGAAACTGTCACAATCAAATTTTTAAACTTAATTTTCATTTCATTTACAATGAATGTTCAAAGACTGGATGAATGAAGTCTACATAAAAAGAATAAATAAAAAGGGAGAAATGAAAACCTGAAAATGTTTGAAAAGTTTATGAGAGTTTGACCACGTTCAATGTTTGACCTGATACTATGATGAGGAGAAATAAATATTTTGAAAATAATAAATTGTGAATGGGAGTGTTGTGGATAAGATATTGGATTGTTTGCAACGGTTTATGACGCCTTCCATAATATCCATAGTGTAGAAGTAAGAACTTTAATTACTTTCTACATACAACAACCAACATTTCCATTTGATCTATTCATGTGAGAGAGTTACACCTTTATAGTTCTCCTGCAAACCATTCATATACATATGAAGCGTATGACTATAAGTATGTGTAGTCATTCTTATGTCTATCGAACTACTATTATACTCTTAAGTATTTTCATTTTTAAAATTCAACAAAACTGAAACATTTCATCGACTCCACAAAAACTTTCTTTCTTAACCCGTTCTATCCAACTCTACATTCAATCGAATTAGAAATGAATTCCGAAAGTAATATTTCTACGGAATTAAACGAAAATAATTTAGCATTGGCGAGGGAACCTATCTTTTGGAATTTCTTCGAAAAATATTTTCTTGCACCACAAATACCCGAGTCGGAGATGACCCGATGTCAACCAGTCGGAAACTTATTCAATTATGTCCCGTTCGTAGTTTTCTCTTCACTCTTTGTCTGATCGTTCTCCCAGAAAATACTTGGAAGAATTCTTCAATAAAATGATTGAATTCAGAACGACATATTACGATGAAGAGGTTAATGAATTGGAATGTTAATTTTATTTATTTAAACTTTTAGTAAATTCATCTTTTTAGTTTTGTTGTGGTATTATTATTTCCAACATCTGATGATGAAGCATGAACTTATGTTGACAACTGAAAGAGATGGTGATGTTTTGTCAAATTATCATCGAACAAGGTACAACGTCATTGGGAACGATGGAATACTCTCAACTACTCCACATTTCCCTATATATCAACTAACGAAAACATTAATGGTCAAACCGATTTCTACACCTCCAATTCGACCGAAAGTTGAACCCGAACCCTGTCCAATTAACAATTTCATTCGACTCTTTCCAAACAGTCCGATTCATACTTTGTTGAAGCCAAATGTCAATCGGTCGTATCCGGAAAACTCCAACCAATACGATCATAAGGAACCTCGACAGATTAATCACATCCATAGAACCAATCGGTCACGACGGAAAAGGAATTACGATATTTCTTTTTTCGAAAACATCTTCGGTAATTGCGATAAATGTGTGGAGAAACTGATGGATTATATTAATGAGAAAAGGAAGAATGTCCACAGTCTCACATTGAGAGAACAAACTTTTCTACAGTTATGCCCCCCCATCGATCAACTTCACAACAGTTCGAATAAAAATAATGATCAAGTGTCCGATCATTTGGAACAAATCGATTCCACCAGTGAAAGATCAGAAAATAGAAAGAAGAATGAATCATCATATTTAGGAGATGAATCAAATATCAGGTTAGACAGTCGAAATAGCGGAGTTTTTTCTTCCTTGCAACTACACACTCCTATCAACTGCAAGAAAATAAACACTTCCACCATAACCGTTGATGACGAGTCTCCGTTCACTACTTTTAAGAAAGCAGCTCTCATCAAATTGTCACCTGTTTCCCCAAGACGATCGTTATTTCTTTTTCATTTTACATTTTTATTTGCGTGTTCTAGATTTGAAGAAGAAGAAGAAGAAACTGATTGTACGAGACATTATACATCGAAAAGAAAACGTTCCAAACGAAAGTCAAATGAATATACGTCGGTGTTCGCAACAGATCCAAATCGAACGATCTTCTCACCCAACTTGACATTCAATTCAAAACTTCCATTTTCAAATAATCAAAAAAATGGGAAGTTTAACGACACTTTCAAATCGAAAGGAATGCACTTCAATAACAATTTAAGGAAATCTTCTCCAAATTGGCAAAAATTCACAACCAACTCCAAACGTTCGATGTGTTCTCATCCAACATCAACTGACGATGACACCGATGACGACGAAGAGGATGAATATCGATGGTATTCTCCCACCGATCCGACAATACTCGTTCAATATCCGACAGATAGTCAGAGAGTTCAAGAGGATTCACGGGAAAAAGAAAATCGTTTTATGACGATGGACAGTATGATGGACAGCCCAAATCGAAAAATGCTCGACCAGCAAACGGAATTAGAACGTTATATCAGTATCAATTCACGATATGATGATAATCAAATGTCATCATCAAATAACATACTCCATAAGAAATTCAAACCAATTAATACTAATGTTCAGAAATTGCAGTTAGTCGAACACAATAATTATTCTTCATTTCACTCGTTTCCGAATAGATGGAATTCGAACAGATTTATCGATGATCGAATGAGAAGAAAAAGTTTGAAAACGTCTTCCAACAGACGATGGATGAAACATAGAAAGACCAATAGATTTCCAACGATAGATCGATCCACAAGAAATTCAGATGAATCATAGAACCTAAAAAAATTGTATAGAAATCAAAAAATACAAATTATTTAGTTCTTAATTTAGAAAAATTCTCGCAGAGTAAATAAAATAAAAAATAGAGAACTTCTTAACCCTTTGCAATCGAATAGTTTTATACATCCAATAAATAACAGTTCCTTCCTGTAAGGACATTTTTGTCTCCTCATATATTTCTATAGATTACACTGACCAGGGAACCAAACATTCTCACAATCACCAAAGAAGTAAACATTTTTTTATTCCGATTAAATTTTTTTTATTATTATTATTCGTTGGTAGTTCCTAATTCTTTATATGAAGCTCTTCGTATAATTTCCAGTTTCCACATTACTTCTCTTATTCCGAAATGTTTACGAGGTGAAATCGATATCGGAATGGAACTTATTAACGATAATGTGTAAAGTCAATTATTTTATTTTCTTGTTAATTTTCCTCAAGAAAATTTGATTCTATAAAAAATAATTAAAAAAGAAAAAAAATCGTTGAATTTGATTTGCTTGACGGTAACCTAGTTACCCGGGAGTAGTCTTCCAAATTCAGAAGATATATTGGACAAAACTGAAAATTGTCAATTGAAGTTGATTTCAAATAATTAACTTTTCAGATTCCGTTCTTGTTTTGGACGATTCAATAGAAAACGTTATTGTGAAAAACCGGTCAATCAAAATTATTTGATTCACTTCTCTTCTATAATACCAAGTGGAATTTTAGTTGGGTCTATAAACTTGTTTATAAATATGAAATAAGATTGTAGAATTTAAAGTAACTGGAATGTTTCTAATAATTCTTCTTGCTCAATTCGCATCTGCAATTTATGGACGATTTCCGATAAGTGGTCCAATTATTGAAGATGCGCATTGTCCCTCATGCAATATGCAGATAAACATATATGCCACGATATACGAAGACGGAAATAGGATTAATAAAATTTTCATTACAAGAAAAAGAGACTCTGATAGAACAGAAGTCGACTATTGTAGACAATTCACAGTGAAAGACAAAATGTATCACATTTCCACCGATTGCTCTGTCGAAGTTCTTCCTTCACAAATACCAGAGATGGGAGAAACAATAATTCCAACTACACAGGAAACTACAACGATCGTCTCAACTAAGAATTACTATAACTCTAGTGCTCAAAATAAATGGTCTGGAAATATCATATCTCCCGGAGATCAGGTTTTTCCTTCATATCTTCCAAATTCCATTAAAGTGAAAACGTCCGTCAGGTAACGATAACGATAAATAAAAATGGAAATGATCAAATTATAAAATTATGGGCCATCTATGAACGTTCTTACGTAATAGAATACATTGAAGGGGATTTGGATGAAGATTTAGAATATCAAATTTGTAACGTGGAATCTGTTTCTTTCTATTTGTTAATATTTTTTAAAAATTAGTCTGTAAATTATGGTATTAAAAGTCAAAACAATAAAGCTATAATTAAGAGGAAGATTGAGAGAAAATATTTCCTTTATGTTGACGGTTCTTACTGTTTTAATTCTTAATTATTCTAATGTTACTTTTCAATAGATGACAGGAAAATTGCGAAAGACAATTTTGGTTCAGTTTATTGATTCTGATGATAAATTTTATATTAAGTCATTTAATTTATTTTTTGAAGATGATTATAACAATTTAAATGATTTACCTAATTTAACAATCATGATTACACAATATGGAACACCATTCACTATTTATGCAAACATTAATAAAGATATAACGCTAATAAGAAGGAGTGAAGTACAAATAATTGAATCCGATTCTTCAATCTTGCAAAATGGAAATTTGAAGCAACAACAAGTTTGAGTACTGCTTTTATATTATAAAGCGATTCCTTTCTTTCAGAATGTGCAATATATTATAAACAAAGACAAGAAACAATACACATTTATTTTCAATTTCATTACCTTGACGCTATTAGAAGTTCAATTAAATTGTATGGAGGACTCAGAAAAAACGAAAGTAAATATACAATATCCAAGAACAATACAATTCCGATCTTGGTTACTATCATAATGTTCTCCTAATAGTAAGTGATTAATTTATAGGAACAATATTCTCCTCGAAGATGGTTCTTCTTCTCTGATTAGTAGGGATGATTCTGAAACAGATATTGAATTTCTACTTGAGGAAGGTACATAATTTTCTAACATCAAATCTTATTCTACCAACTAATCTTTTTATCGAATAGACACTATGGAGGAAGCTGACCACATATTAATTATATATAGACCGGCGTTGTAGTAGATAATAATTGACTTTTTTATCAAAAACATTCAGATTGCTGTCAAATTGCATAGTACGTTTTCGTATTAAAAACTCTAAATTTATACATCATTCTTATCAATAATTTTTAGTTACTATTCGTAATTTCTATTGGTGTAATATTACACGAATTGCCACCGGAAATTGATGACAATTTGTTTTCTTTCTATTCTCTTCGTTCATCATGTGTAGTTGTGTCATTTCGCCAATCTCTCTATCAATTCCCCATTCTATCATATTCAGTTTATCTATTCCTTCTAATTTCTATTGGAAATGATTCTATAAACTATAAAAAGATTAATAATGTATTTCATTTCTTGTTTCATAATTTTCTGATTAATCTTATTTATTGTTTTATGTTGATGTTGCAAGAAATCTCAAATATCGATTTATTAAAATTGGTTATATGAAGATATGGTGTTCCTCAGATCCTTTTATTCCTTCTATCACTGTTGTAAATATTTTTCGATTCAATTGAAACTGAAGTTATTGGTCATTTATTGTTGTGACTTTTAGGGATTAGCCGTTTCTATATCCAAAAGTCATAAGTCGCTGCTATGTCTTGACCGAACAATAATAGAACACTTCATATGCTTTTAGGTTGCTGCAAGTAGTTTAATAAAGCATTTGTATTCTCCATCTACGGATTGAAACCGTTTCCTCTTTTTATTGCTCAACGATATGTTAGAGGTCAAAATATTCACACGACAACGTGCACCAAAAGAAGATAACTACTACGATTTTCAGAAGAGACATGATAATTAATGGCATGATTGATGAGATTGAAGTGTAATTAGTATTTATTACGTGTATAAACACGAACAACATTATCACTATTTTTTCGTTTTATTCATTTTCTTACAATTAGTTAGTTTACATATTAGACGTCTTACAGTCTGTGTTAACTTCCCTATCATACGCACAGGTCGTTAACATAGTGACCTACAAGACAACTACATAAGTTCTAACGTCGCATTCTATCTTTACTATTATTCCTAACTCTATTAAATAGTTTTTTAAAATCTAAAATAAAAATCACAAAATATACTGAAGAACAAACACAAATATACAAAGCCCTGATGGATCGGGAGACAAGACAAATAATGAAAAGTTTAGACACGTAGATAAAGACGGGCTAGAAATGTTACAAAGAATATCATGTTCAAAGTCTAAAGACGATCATATCTACCACTTATTGAAGAAAAAAATGTTTGTATGAAAATCAAGTCATTTCATACGTAATTATGATATATGGGAAAGCATTCAACGCGCATCCAAATTTTGCATTGCGTACAATTAAAAAAACTTCGTTTCTTGCACAACACACAAATCCGTCCAACATTGCTCCGTTTCAAAAAATGGTTGATTACGGTTGATGAATTTGATGATATCTTTCTACTTTTTTTTCTTTGAGAACCACCTAATGCAAATAATTCTTCTACTAACAGATAACGAAAATCGCGCAATATAATATGTGGGTATTCGTGATACAAATATCAATCAAGTAGTAAAACAAAGACATGTACCATTTGATACTTCTTTTACAATTGTGGTATGATCTAAGTTGATCTGAATGGTCGACATCTCCCATATTTTTATTATAATCCACCGCAACATGTGGACAAGGAATGTTCACTTTAAGTCCAAATTTACCTTTTCTCGTAACATATCCCGGATCCACTGAGGTTGGCAAGGTGCTAATGAAGAAAATTTCCTTTTCATCCACCCATACAAAACAGTTAACTACATCAATCTTCGCAGTTAGCCAAGAACCTCTTTCTTTCAGTGTTTTTTTAGTGAATGGAAATTGCTGTCTCGTATTTCTAATTGTTCCCGTCAAATTATTATTATTTGTGAACAATAATTCACCAAGGCGAATTGAGGAAAAAAGGGAATCAACGTAAACATTGAGATAAAATATTTAGATTTACAAAAGTTCAAACTAACATAAAGAATTTTTTTTTAAAGTTCAAAATTGACGGGTGATGGAAATTGATTGTGAGTTAATGTGAACATATTTAATATGTGATTTCTTTCGTAAAGATTGTCGATGTAATGAATTAATTCTTCCCGTAAGTTCATCATAACGATTTTAAATTATGAGAAAAAATAAACGTCCAATGGTTGTAATTGACCGGTAGTACATGGAGGTATTATTTCGACGGATATATTTTCAAAATAAGGAGCTTTCATATGTCTTCCACATGAATCTAATAAAACAGGCTTTTTTCCTATAATGATCGTACAACATGATCTTTTAGAAAATTATTAATATAATTATTACTTCTCATATTCCGGAATATTTACGAGATGAAATCGTCATTGGAAGAAAACGTATCATATCACAATTTGTACAATAATCTATCTCATTTTCTTTTTAACTTACAAGGGGATTTGATTTTATAATAAAAAAAATAAAATAATTGTTGACGATTTTCCGAATTTCGAACAACGTAGTATAATGTGCTTTTTTTTCTTTACTCAAGTTCTTAAGCCAACTATTTGAAATTCTTTTCTCGCACCACGACATTGATCTAGCCAATTTACTCATTTATCAACCTTATTCGGCAAAATATTTATATAATGATATTAGTTTATTTAATATATATTAATAATAGAAATTATTTTTTAAGCAGAAATAATTTTTTTCCACAGGTTTTTATTTTAAAAAAATGACATGACTATAACAAATATGATCAGAATCTTTTGATCTTGTTATATATACCTATAAAACAATAATAATAAATAATAATAATAAAATATATATCGAATATATTTGATATAGATATTAAATATATTATTAATATCAGAAATAAGACAAAGGATAATTTTGAAATGTTCAATATACTTATTTGCAGCTTATTATTTTAGTGGGTGGAGAAGGGAAAGGACGATGAATTTGATGTATAGATAGTCAAAACAGGTATCTGATAACACATGATAATAAAGTAAAGATTATCGTTTCTCCAAAGAGCATATTATAAATTAATAAAAATATAAAATCTCTAAAGTCAAATGGAATTGGAAGGAATGGAATGGAAGTGGAAATTGTCAAATTGAAGTGGAAACCGATTTATTATAGATATAATTTGGAATTGAAACCAAATTTCTAGTTGCAATGGCTAGTCGATTCATTCTTACTTCTTATTTAAGTAAGTTTCCTCTACGACCAATTCCTTCGTTCTTCTCTATTCATCAACGTTCTCCTCATATTCATTTGTCTTTACTTCAACAACACGACTTCAGTCAACCACCTTTCTCTGTTCAGCCGTTGAGACGAACACACAAATTAAAATTAGCAAAGACTGTTGAAAGAATGGAAAGTTATTTCTCTTTAAGATTCGTATATATTTAATTCGGTTCCATCGGATAGTCCCAGCAACTGATGAGGCATTACATAATTTGGAAGAGAACGTCGATGTCCTTCCATCTAATTCATTAAAAATTTTCGATGAAATACTCAAACATGCCGATCCATCATATTGTGTAGCGAAGCAGTTGCAAGTTAGAGCGGATGGTAAAGGAAACGAATTACTAATAATAAATGGTCAATATACGTTCAGATTGAATAATAATATCTATGTGGCTGCTTTTGGTAAATCGGTGTTGAGTTAAGAACAATTTCCACAATTCATTCTAACTCTTCATTATTCTTCTTATTTTTGAGGTGGTTGTTTGGCCTTAAAGAAACGTTTGGGTGAACATATCCAACAAGGTGTCATTAGTATACCTGATGGATTGTTGGAGAGAATCAAAAAGTTATTTCTCTCATTTCCACTTCTCATTAATATGTTTCCTCCTTCTTAAGAGAAGATCGAGATTTTTTACTCAACGATGAAATTTTTAATGTGTACGAGGGTGCTAAGAACAATTTGCCAGACGATAATTCAGGAAGAGCTGCTGTGAAAATTTATGAAATGATCCAAAATTTAGAGGAAGATGATATACTTCTCGTCTTTATTTCTGGTTGATAATTTTCCTTTTCTCCAATTACATCTGGTGAATGGTTTCAGGTGGCGGTTCCGCTTTATTGACCTTACCACCTCAAGGCATCGATATCGATGATATTAAACATATGACACAAGTGGTCGCATCGAAAGGTGCTACTATCAAACAGTTGAATACAGTTCGGAAAACGGTTTCCTTATTGAAAGGTGGACGAATGGTGAGAACCGCATATCCAGCGAAAGTCATAGGCTTAATCATTTCAGATGTGATTGACAGTGGTAAAAATGGTAGTGAGGTGGCATCTGGCCCGACAGTCGTCGAACATGTCAATCCTACACTTTGTGTCGGTCTATTGAAGACGTTAAATGCGTGGAATGATATACGTCCGAACATTCGTCATTTCATTCGACGTGAAACATTAAAATATGAAACGACATCGTTATTTATCTTTCACTTTCCAATTCATCACATTTTCATTCACATTCATTCACATATAGAGAAGGAGCAACAGAACATGAAGAATATGTGGCTCAATTGAAACGTGATAATAGATATCCGTTGAATATGGTTCTTATTGACAATGAGAAGGCGTTGAAAGCGTCCGTTAATTATGTTGAGAATCAATTAAAGATTTCTTCATTCCTCTTCAATACTCGTTTACAAGGAGAAGCAAGAGAGGTTGGTAAAGGATTCGCTAGACTTGCCGCTTTCGTCTGTTCACTATTGGCTAACGAAAGTCGAATGATGACTGACGATATGTCACTGGCGAAATTGGAGATGCAAATTATTGGATGTGGTTTAATGAATAAAGACGAATTTACTAAATTCGTCGAACGTGTCCGTCAATATCGTCGAACTGTTAATGACAAATTTTACAATTTAGCATTAATTGCTGGTGGTGAAACGACGACTACGTTGTGTCAGAAACCAGGTTATGGTGGACGTAATCAGGAATTGGTGGTTGCAGCCGGTATCGAATTGAATGAGTTATTTCATGAGAAGAGTATATTAAGACGTGATTTTGATGTGAATGTTACGTCGTTGGGAACGGATGGACAAGATGGTCCGACTGCCAATGCTGGTGGTTTCATATCGTATAATATTATGGAACTCATCCAAGAACATATCATTGGTGATACAATGGTCGATAATCGAAGAGATTGTGAGAAAATAGCGAATGGTTATCTTGCAAAGAATGATACAGGATCATTATTAGACTTGTTAAAGCGATCAGTCAAAATCGGGTTAACCGGAACGAATATTATGGACGTGACGATGCTACTCATCTCATCGAAACGTTAAATGAAGAATGAATGAATTAATTAATTCCATCTATTAGATTAAATATGAATAGTAAAAGCATTTTCCACTTATTCTGATTTTATTACACGGAAATATCTTTATAATTATCAATCATGTTTCTTCATTTTCAAAATCATTCTCTCCACTTCGTCAACCTGTTATACATTAATTTATTCTCATATTTATAAGTGTTGTCCATTAAGAATATTCAATAGATTTTTATAAAAATTGAAAATGATATCAATGATATTTCAAATCATCCAAAAAAGAAAAAGTATGAGGAAAATATACATAATACAACTTTCCTCTAGTCACATCAGATTTCGATGAAAGTTCGAAGAAATTAAATATATAAATATATTTATTGATATGTTAATTAGAAAAATAATTTGGAGAAAGAAAATGTTGGTTGTTGTTGTTGTTGTTGAAGAAAGAAAAAGAATGACATTTAAATTTAAAAAATGATATTGTATTTTGAGGACTAGTCTGATTGATGAAAAGAAGAAACGTTAAGAAATTGAAATAAGAAGGATGAAATTAATCGTAAAATGTCTTTTATACAAATTGACGAGTATGAAAATTTCCATTTGAATATCTTACTTTTTAAGGTTTGATGAATTTATTTGAAGGAAGAAATTGCTGAAAAGAAGAAAAGAAAACATGTTTTCCGTAGGAAGTTTTTTTTTAATACAACATAATAAATAACTCGACGATGGACGGTTTTATTTAAACAAAATTTTATTTATCTCTTCCTTTTCTCTCATGATTAGATTTTATGGTATGACGGGAATTGGACCGGATGTTCATTTGTCATCATCGATTAAAAAAGTTAAATGATTGTCGATCATTCTTTTAAATGATCAGAGATAATTGGGTAAGATTAACTCATCATTAATATCATTATACAATTGTTGGAGTGTTAATAAGCTTCTTCTTCTTGTTTCTTACTAAACTTCCTGTACAGTACTATTCCAAGTAATATAGAACAAAGAAGGGTTGAGAGTAGGCCGAATGGTAGTAGAATGCCAATGACATATTGTGAAGTTTCCATTATCGATCGATATTGATAATCGTTTGGGGAGAACGTTCGTTGATATCTAAAGATAGAATTATCTCTAATGAAAGAAAATGAGAAATTTTAAAAGTTATTCAATATTATAGTACTCTCTTTTTCCATATATATTAAGTTTTTATTCTCATCTGAAAACGAAAAATCTAAACTGTGAGTTGTAAAGAGAAAGACTCGTTCGTTCTGTTCAAAAAAAAAACAATGATTTACCTTATGTGTCTGCAGAACACAAGCAAAATGTTTCAATTATTCCGATGTAATTCCTTTTTATTTCCATGAAATTTCTCATAATATCCAATTCCACTTCGCTTATTATTCTTCATAACATAAATTCAATATAAGTAAGTATTCAATGAAAGGAGACTGATACGAACAAATTTCGATAGGTTATTCAATAAATATCTATCGTAGAAATTAACAAACAGTATAGAATCTCTATTTGCAGAATTTCTATTTATAGAATTGATAGATAAATAAAAAGAATCTGAAGTTTCGATGAGAAAAAGAAATTTGATAGACTTGGTTTAAAAAAATCTTCAAACGTACTCCAATTTAAAACTGTCGACATAAATATAAATTGAATAACGTTTGTGGATAATGCATAATATACATCTACATAATATATATATATATATATTACATCCATATACATAACTAACTGGCCGAGAGTATGTTTTTTAACGTCCGATTATTGTTTAACGAAAAATAAACCGAAATTCCAATAGAGTTTTTAATTCCAACAAATTTTGTTAGTTCGGTTTATCTTTCACTAAAAACCAGCTAGCAAAAAAAAATGTTGTGAACCATGGTGTTCTATTGTCTAATACATAAAATAATATTGTGTCTTTCTAGTGAGGATGTAACATAAATGGTCAACGGTATGAAAAATATTCCCCAACCAAATCTTCCATCTACTAAAGCCCTAGATGAAACTTGGGATAGATAAAACGGTATCAATCAACATTCCGCACAATATAATTTGGAGACGAATCCATTTCCACTTTCCAATTCCATTAACATATGTAATATGTACATATTGGGCATATGAGAAAGTTGAACATTGAGGAGCACAGATGGAATATGACGTGGAAAAGAAGAAGAAATATGTGGATGTCGTCTTATAAATGAAATGTTGATGGGAGACCAGACTATGACGAAGAAGAAATGGGACGATTGAAGAAATGGGAAGTGATATCGAACTTATGATCTTAGATTCTTATGAAATATATTTATTTTTCCTTCTTTATTTCGTCATATAATTCGATGAATAAAAGAAGAATATAGGAGACTATATGAAATGAGTTCGTCCAAAATAAGTCAAATAAGAGTAGCGAAGACACTGGAATAAAGAAGAAGTATCGAATGAAATGTGTTCTACGGAAAGAAAGGTTAAAGATTGTCGCACTAACTGAACTTTGCTCATTGAGTTTCCCTTCTGTGTACATATTATTCTTCTTCTCATTCAATTCTGACAAATACTTATACGTATATGTATTATACGTATATATCTCACATTGACATACATCAACAGATACGGAGCATAAAATTATTAAATAAATATACATGGATGCAGAAAATTTTTTATTCTTTTTGTGGAAGTTATTCTTCAGAGGTACAGGAGCAGATCAGTAAGTAGAAAGAAAGTTCTCACTCAAATAATTAGTTGCGTCAACAACTACATGACTAGTGGTAGTAAAATCGTAGTAGTAGTAGTAGAAGTGGAAAGAATGAAACATGCAACGAAGGAGAACAATTGGTGAAATGAATAATAAAATGACTTAATATCGACCAGAAAAAAGCCCTCGTCACATGTTTTCTAAATTTCCACGCGAAAGCGACATTTGTAATTCGCAAAATTTAACAAATTATTTTACGGAAAATTTAATGAACTCTCTAATCTATACAATAATTGTGACAAAATTAGAAATTCCCATTTAGATTATCTTACAATTGGACAAAAATGTGAAGTAACAGTAAACTCTTTAAGTATAAAATTTATTTTTAAATATTTCAGAAAGAAAATCAATCGTTTTTATTATTCCGTTAACTTTTGTTATTACCCGTAAGCTGTAGGAAAAATAAAAGAAACTTACCATCGGAGAATGGGTCATTTCCTTTCACAAAATTAAGATTTTAGGCAGAAAATTTTTTTCACCATAGAACTTGAAAATGGCTATCTAATGATGACATTTTCACTAATTTTTGTTTAATAAAAAAACCGGTAATATAATAGAAATGTAAAAATATTTGAAAAAAGAATAAAAAAATTGATTTTTCCAGCTGTTTTGATGTTTCCAGTTTTTTAAACTTACAATTTGTGAATATTCTATTTTATCGATCATTTCTCACTTTCTTCTTCTTGGTTGTGATAACTCATCACTGATAAGTTTCATAATGATCATTTCTTTATTTTCCCGCTACTTTACATTATTCAGTTGAGCACAGTTGTCAAATGTCAGCAGATTTTTCACATCACGACTCAATTCCATTAATATCATTAATGAACATCATTATGGAATTTTAATGACAAGATTAAACGACTAAGATTTTATGCTGTGTTAAAAGAACCAATGTGAAATGACCATTTGTCAAAAAATTGATGGGTAAACATATTTTCGTTCATTGTTCCTTACTATTTATTTTAAATACTTTTAATCATTTGTTTTTGTCATCAGACGACGGAATAGTATACGTAGTTTATAAATAGAAAGAAAGTAAATTAACAGAAAGAAAATATTGAATGGAAAAACTTCCTCTTTATAGACGTAAATAGCAAAAAGTAGCACACATTTCTATTTCGTTCAAATAGAGAAGAATAATACCTGCACTATTCTCCTGCTTCAAAATATTGAAAGAATTATGTTCGAAGAAGACGGATGACATGTCTGCACGAATCACGGACATATCGTCTCCTCCGCTACTTGTTCTCTCATGATCTTCTTAAAGGGACTTTTAGCGGACTACATTAACGGACACTACTTCCCACGTCTTTTGAAATCCCAATAGGTTTATTACAAATTATTATAGTATAAAAAATTCATTTGACAAATTAGACAATTTAATCTTTCAAAGAATTAAACATACGTTTTTTCTAATAATTTCCATAACAATAGATATTCCCATATTGATGCAGATATTGCAATGCATAGATATTAATGCAATATATTGACAATTTGTTATCATCTCGTAATTTGATGCCATTCTCAATGAATGATGAGACCGACAAAATTATGATAAAATAAAATTGCAAAAAACTCGAAAAATAAGAACATGTTAATATGGGTGAAGTATATTTATGATTTTTGAAATTAATTTCGTCTATAGTTACAAAAGTCTATACAAAAAAGTAACAGCAAATCATGGAAAACATTTCGAACTGATAAAAAATTTGCTGCTCTCTAATTGAACATAATCACAGTTTGAGTGAAGATGAAATCGCTAAATTTCAGTTTATAATCATATTAAGGAAGCCGCAACAAATATTATAAGTTACTGGACTTAAATAATTCGAGAGTCGTATAAAAATGTTGGCATGTCTGCTGACGAAATGAACTGATAACCTTCCACCTTAGAAAGACAAATTAGAAGATATCGAGATAGAAAAAGACCGAACAAGATGAATTTCCTCGTAGGAGAAAACTTTTATGTTTTGTACATAAATGAAAAATATCTTATAAAAAATAGAATGCTTGAACATCTGTTTATGAACGGAACATTAAAAAAAGCCTCGAAAGATCTTTATCAGTTGCACATAATCGGAGAATTGTTCCACGATCGATTTATATCATTTCGTTATGCCTTAATAAAAAATAAATGATCTGTCAGTTATATGGAAGCTTTTGATTATTTGGAAAACGAATGCAATCTTACTCCACTTTCCATAATAATGAATTTTGACGTAATATCCATCGTTGCTACTTCGATTTGACTCAAATTATTATCGGACATGTCCAGGAAATTAATCAAATTCCGTTGTATCATGGAAGCAACGATTTTGGTTTGGAAATTATGAAATTGGTGTATTTATCTTTAGTTGTTAGATGATGAGTTTGTAGTGATATATGGCAGGGTTTGTTCATCGAATGCATTGTGTATTTATGATTATTTCTAAAACGTTTATATTGAAGTAGAGAATCGGTTTGAGATATGGCATAAGATAATCTTCTCTTAATTTTTCTTAAAGTTCTCCATATATTCTCAAAAAAAAAAAAGAACTATAAAAGTTTTTATAAATTTCTTTAATTTTTTTTTTTTTTTTTTTTTTTTTATTTATAGCAAATCCCCGCGGGGTAAATTAAAAAGAAAAAAAGATAACTCTTTAAAGGAGTTATTTGAAATTAAATTCCTGCCCGTCTCAACAAATTGTTTCAGAGCTTCAGGGACATGGTAAGAAATATCAAAATTGGAGGTCAACGATAAAGAATGATCAAGTGAAAGAGGATAGTTTATCGAGTAATAACGGCAGAAAAAATGGAGAGGCGACGAGAAGCTCTCACATTGTGTATACGTTGGAACTGGAAGAGTTGA
>JALJEE010000341.1:0-64937 GCA_023231475.1 Seison nebaliae
TCCATGTAACGATTCGCTGTTATTCCACGACCGGAAAATACATCATTTATTCCTCTCTTCACATCTTGCCACGTTTCCGATTCAGTTCGATGAACGAAACTCTCGTTCGTTTTCAATTAGACAAATAATATTTTCTTCAAACGGATAGGTAATCAATCGGCCTAAAATGTTGGATTTGGAAATTTTATGGATTGAAGAAACTTTGTTTCTTTACCAGGTTTCCTTTCTTTCTATTTCTCATCTCTCGTTAAATTTTGGAAAAGGAAAAAAATTTGTTATTGATATTCAACCTCATCAATATCATCATCATCATCAATTTCATTATCTGGAATAATTTCTTCTTCTCATCACATCAACATGAGACAACACAATATCGGAAATTTTTTTTAATAAACATATTTCTTCAACTTCTCTTCAACTATTCACAAATTTCTTTAATTTCATTTTAGTATTTCATTTATATTTTATTATTTTTGTATTTTTGTATATTTTTTTTTGTATTAGGATAAAAAATTTCGTTTGAAATAAAATATTAGTATGTATAGCTCGCGAAGGGGATATGTCTGGAATTTTTCATTTATTAAAAGAGGAACGAAGAAATTAATTTCCCTTCGCACTTCGTATCCCCATTACTACTTCATTTAAATTAGCAAAGGAAAATATCGCTTCATTTCCATCAATTTGCTATAAAATGCATGGAAAGTATTACTTAAGTATGTGTTTAATCGATGAAATTTTGCCCACTCGGGTTTTGGATGGTTATGATTTCAACAAAAGAAACTGTGATCTTACATAATTTATGTTGATATTAAAATGCCTCAATAATATCTTTCAAATTTTATCCTTACATATTCTCATCCTTGATGCTACAAAGGCATTCGCTTCCGTTAACGTTTCTTATGCTTTTGACTACCTTGTGTGTCAACTCGTCCCATATCCCATCCTCAGATTTCTCGCTCATCTGTCCTGCAATTCCACTGGGTGTGTTGTTCACGGTGACTGCTCCAGTACTCATTTCCAGATTAATTCAGGAGTTCGTCAAGGTACGATCCTTGGTTCATGGTTATTTGATTTGGCTATCGACGGCGTCCTCCGCGAACTCAACGAAAGTAATAGAATTGCCATTGGTGATTCCTTTTTTCCGCATGTTATGGCATACGCTGCCGATTTCGTGATCATACATCGTTCCCTTCGTGATTTGAAGAAATCCTATTTACGTACATCTCGTCTTCTTGCTGAAAGAGGGATTACTATAAACGAATAGAAATGCTGGCTGCTATCAACCGGTAATCGTTCGTTCTCTAACATTCTTGTCGCTACTTCTACTATCTTCCTTGACTCACTGATCGATATGCGGTCTTTTTCCTGATCCGCTCTCGATCGTATCCGAAACAAATTCTGTAGGGCTTTTTTCTCCTTCTCTCCTAAATCCAAATTCGTCCCGTTAAAGATCCGTCTTTCACTTTTTAGGAGCCTAGTGCTACCTTTGTATTCTTTGGAGACTATCTTTTTATGCTCTCATCGGTCTTTTCTGTCCTTGGACCGAGCTTATAATCGGCTCATTAGGAGAATGATACGATGTAACCGCTCACTTCTTTTCGCCACTGTGAATATCCTACCACTTCCAATTCTTCTATGTCGTCGTATTTTTTATATAATAAATAAATAAATAAATAAATAAATAATAGGTTTTTAAATTTCTCTACAAAAATTTTTCTCGCGAAGCGGATTTGAACCACTGACCTAAGGATATCTATAAACATTTTCTACAGTCCTCCGCTCTACCAACTGAGCTATGGCGAGACATTAAATTACCATTTAAAATCGCTAACAATTACAAAATCTTTATTCAAACGTTGGTCGGTCAGTGTATTCAAATTTATTTCACTGAAAATAGAATAAGAAAATTTTACCTTCCAACTAAATTTTGATCTGGAACAAACATGTATAGTAAAAAATGAACTTACTTTCAATACACTAATTATTTTGCTTTAACTTTGATTCAATTTCATTTAGTCATTCATTACGCAAGTTAAGCAGATAGTAATGGGCAATGTTCTAAGTGATAACATTAACAAAAAATTGTCTAAAAATTCTTTGGAAGATTTTGTGGAGTTAAATGTTGGAAAAAGTTTTATTTTTAATAAGAAAAATCTTTCGGTTGTTGGAAGAAATGTGGCAAAATATAAAAATGACTTGAGATTCGAAAAAGTTTTCCAAGCAAATACACTATATTCAGATCAGCAAGTTGGTGCTCTAACAGTCTTAAAAATGAAGAATCTTTCGGAAAGTGCAGTTCTGTCATTTAGATTGAAATCTACTAATGTCTGTGCAATCCACGTTGTACCATCACATGGTTTAATTACTCCAAATATGATATGTACCGTTCATATTTCATTCCTTAAACAATTTTGGCGTAATGCAAAAAACTTACGAATTCTTTTACAAATTACACCCGTTTTGAATAAAGACCTCACAAACAATGAATTGAATATCGCTCAATTGTGGAAACAGTTGGAAGTTGAAGAGAAAACGAGAATTAAGAAAAAATTGTTCAAACTTAAATTTGAAAATTGTGAGTCGGCCATGATCTCTAAAAAGAGCCAAACGTCAAAGAATAAAATAGTTATCAAAAGGACTTGTTCGAAACAACCGGCAAAACTAGTTGAAGAAATGGGAGTTTCGAGTTCCCATCCGTATGAGAACTTCTTTCTTGACGATGTTTACAAATCAAAATTATCAAGTGAAAATTCCAAGAATAAGAAGAGAAGTATTGGACACAAAGATTTTTCTGCAACTTTTTCTCACGGAGATACTTGTCGTTTACCAATATCCAATTATAATTATGAGAAAATTGATTCATCTACAACCAAATGTGATGATAGATCAAATAATAGAATTCATACGAGGGAAGTAAAAGGAAATATTTTTAAGGAGTATGCTATAAAAATATTTGAAATTTTAAGGAATCTGGATAACCAGTCATTGTTTGTTTTATTCATATCAATTATTGAACCTCTCAGCAGATTTATTATTCATTAAATAAATATTTTTAACAATTTACTTTATAATTAACTCATCATCCCATGAAAGATACTATTTACTAGAACGCTAGATGTCCCATTATGTTTAAACTTTCTTCCAGAACGTTCTTGAAAAGCTGAAAATTCTAAAAATGTTTTCATTCCTTAATCTTCTTTTTCAACAACTTGATATTTCAAATTGGCAATTGAAAAATTTTTGAAATTTCTTTATTCTTACATGAATCACAACGGTTTTACAAGATAAGATTTAGATTACAATTTTGGTATTATTGTAAGATTACAGAACGTATCCCCGAACATTCTTTTTACTAACAAGTTGTAAACTTTTTTTGTAAGCACCTTTCTCTCTTCATAATTAGATATGGCATTAAAAATAATCAGGAATAGGTTCCTTTTTTCATATTTTTTTAGGAAAGAGAAACGTCGAAGATAACTTCCTACAATTACAATTTTATAAAAGACATTTCACATAAAAATATCATCTAATTATATTGTTACGGATGATTATAGAGATAAAATATTTAGTGGTCATATTTGAATTAGACTCCCAGATGATATTTGTATTATCAACATTTCTCTTCATTATATCTTTGTTGTTGTTTAAATATCGTTCGTTTTACTTTTTTTACTTTTTTTGTTTATGGTATCATATCACTATTTCTAATAAGTCAATTTTCCATGAGTAATTTACAATATATTTATATATTAGTTTATCTTTACTACATTATATTAAATTCGTCTTTTGAAATCTCCTTTTTCTTTTCCAAATTTCAGTTAGAGAACGATTAATTACCGTTATTAGAATCCTTAAATTCGATTGGAAAATGGAAAATATATTGATGGAATTGAGGAAATTGAATGGGGAGAAAGAAACGAAAATAAAAGGGTTTGAAGAAATATGTTGCAAAGCCCTCCACGAAATTGCATCAATGGATCCGACAGATATCGATGATGATTTGATGGATGAATGGGATGAACTTCTGGCTGTGATCGATGAACGAATTAACAATCGTGAAGTTTCAAATTCGATCAATTTTGATGATTTGATTGATCATGAATTTATTACAATGAACGATGAAATCAGTACATTGAGGAGTTTATGGGAAAGTAAATATTCTCTTCTTATCTGTATGAGACATTCCGCCTGATATCCCTGATATCGACACATCGAACAGATAGCGTCCTCCGACAAATTTTCTGATGTTCAGATCTTTATCATCTCTCAAAATTCTTCCAATTTACATAATATACAAAATAATCTCGAAATCGAATCGAATTTTACTCTCCTGAAAGATTTTTGTAACGTTGAACAAACTTTCTTTTCCAAACTCAATTTAAGAAGTTCCTTCTTCGTCACATGGTCGTCTGGTCCGTTGAAGCTTTACGGAAATATGATAAGAAGAAAAGAGAAATGTCTTTTACCGTCCGTCAATGAAAATACTCTCCAAATGGGAGGTGATTTCATTTTGAAGAAGGGAGAAGACGACTCTAATTCAAATCGATTAATTTGGAGCTATTATTCGAAAACGTCACTTGATCGACCGAAAGTTGAAGAGATTTTTCAACATCTGAACTTGTAACTCTATTTTCTTTTCCGTTTCAAAGGAGAATATGATAATCAATAATTATTCGTTACTTATCATGTTTGAATTTTCTAATAAAAATTTTTCCGTTTCAATTCCTAAAATTCTGAAAAATTTATTTATGATGAAATTTTCTGTCCTCAATTCATAAAATTCTGCTAAAAGAATTTAATCATATCTCACAACTTTCGAAAAGATAAAAAAGATGTAAATGAATTAAACGATAATTTCTAATTTTAGAAATCAAAAAATATTTCCATTTTTAACTGGAAAAAATGGCTTCTAAAATTGCAGAAAATAATTTAAATTAAAACATGAAATTTATTATACACAATCTGCCTTGGGCGTTAAAGAAAGGTTATATGAAATTGCAGAATAATTCTTGTCAATTATTTGTTTTTCAGGTGATTTAGTTTCACATTTGATTCGATTTGGAAGAGTGAAGGATCTCAAAATAATATTCGTTATTTTTCATTTGGAAATTTTTAAGAATTTTTTTTAGAATCGAGAAACGTGTTTGAGTCGAGGATTCGCTTTCTTTCATGTAGATGGGAATGATGCGCAAAAATTTACGAAAATAAATAAATTGCGCATTCGAGGTCATGAGACGGAGTTGAAAATTGCTAAATAGAAATTTCGTTTCAACAATTCCCAATTGTTTTCTCGTTTCAATTCAATTTAAATAAAATATATTTCACTTCCAAATAACTTCTCCCATTTTTCCGTTTATTTGTCGCGTGTAATCGAATGACAATTATCGATTTGGAGAAACCAGAATATGGTCCTGAAGCTTGGAGAAGATTTACGAATCGGAACAAACCAAAAATTCCTCATACAAAACGTTAAAAGAAATTTCTTTTATAAATTTTTATGAATTTAATTTTCAGATGCGGAAAGTAGAAAATATAAAATTGATCAATTCGCTCAAGCGGCTGATTTCACTGCGAAGGAGATTCTGCGAGAAATCGACGCAACTAAGGAATTGTCTCAGATGACAAAAGATATTATTAAACATCAGAAAAGTTTCTTTCTAATCATTAGTCGATTAGAATAAATAATTTAATTAATCAGATCAATTGAAATTTCAGGTAATGTATGATGTAAGAGAATTGACGAGATTGAGAAGAATGAATGAGCTATTCGAGAAAGAGATTCAACATTATGTAGAATATTTGAAGAAAGTATATGAGGAAGTAGAAAGAATTACTTATTTTGTACCTCAATTGTTCGAAATTCTACATTTGGGAGACTTGAGCACTGAATGGAGAGAAACATTCTTCCATGAGCTTCCAGATCTGTTGAAAGAGTATTTGAAAGAATTGGAAGAAGTTGGTCGATTGAATCGTAAGAGAATTTATCGAATAAATAAACTAGTGAGAGAAATAAATGAAGGAATTTTAGATAAAAGTGAAGAAATCGATCAGGAAATGACTGAGCAAATTAAAAGTTTATTATCACTATTAAATTAAAATTATATTTATTATTGCACTTCTTTTGCAGATTTGGAGCATTCGCAAGTATATTTAGGAAATTTGAGAAATAAGTTAAATATAGCAATTAGTAATTGGGGAAGAAGATTACAGCGATTGCTGGAGTCCAGCGACATCGAAATGAAGCGATTGAGGATGCAACACGACGAAATGGTTTCGTCGCTCGAATTGTTAAAGAAGGAACAGAATATTTTAAAAGATGCATGTGAAACTTTAGTGGAGAATATCAAGACTCATCAGAAAGAGTATGAGGATGCTGTCAATCTTGTTAATCGATCGAAATTTGACGGAACTCTAATCTATGCGAGAAATGAGGGATTGATTACCAATGTTGGTCGATTGGGACGAAGTATAAAGTGTCTGAAGGCTCAATTGGCGAAAGGTGAAACTCGCATGAATCAATTAGAAAGTGCATCATTTAGAACGAAGGAAGCATTAGAAAAAATAGATAATACGATATCGATTGCCGAAATCATTATAAAGAACTTGAAGAATTTGGAACCATTAGCTTGCATTCCAATTTTCATTCCACCACCCGAGAAAATAGAAATAGAAAAAGTAACGTCGAAAGAGACGAAACATGAAGGGAGAAGCTCACATCCTGATGATAAGGAATTATATTGTGATGATCGTTTATCGATTATTGAGGACGACCAAAAAGGAAAAGATGAGAAAGGCAAAGAAGTGAAACATTTACGTTTCGACGATAAGGAATTATATTGTGATGATCGTTTGTCTCTATTGGATAAAGAGGAGGAGTATAAGGATCGTAGCGAATTGTACGTTGACAAACAACTGACTGAAATAGAAGAGGAAAAATTAGCGAAATGAGGAGGAGATAAAGAATTGACTAAATGAGGAGAAGATGAAAAATTGACTAAATTATGAGGAGAAGAAAAATTGACTTAATTAAAATTTGAATTAACTAAATGAGAAGTTTTTTCTCGTTTTAATAATTATAAAAAATAATTCCTGTGCTATCTTTTAAGAAATTTAAAAAAAAATTTCTCATGAAAAAACAAAACAGATTGATGTAAAATTGGTTAAATGGAAGAGTGAATGAATTAGAGTGATGGTAGAACTAGAATAGAACTAATTCTTGTCGATTTTATTATTTAATTCATTAAGACACTTTTGCATCGAGTTTCTTGTTTCGTCAGCGAGAACCGGTACGTCGATCAATGAGATGTTTTTCGTGTAAATTGGTGGAAGAATTTGAATGAGAACTTTCCCTCCTAATAAATGGAACGATTTTGTGTTAAGAAAAGAAGGAAACTTCTACGAAAAAACTTCCTCCACTGATAGAAATGATGATATCCACTAAATACTATGGGAATTATCGGAATTTGTCCTTCCACTGCGATGTTGAATGCGCCCTTCCTAAACGGTTGTAATTGATCGGAAGAATGACTCCTCGTACCTTCCGGAAACACAAATAATTGTTGTTCATTCTTTAAAATTTGCTGAACGAAATTGTCCATCGGTCGCTGTTTATCTTTCTGACGTTTAGATCGATCAATAAATAGAACGCCATAGAAAAGAGCGCCCATACCGAATGGACCGGCAAATTTCAACATATTCTTCGCCATTATCGTACACTTGAGAAAGTAGTTATTCCACATGTACATCAAACCTGCATACTGTCCTCAATCTTTTCAATATCTAATAGAAAACGAAACCGATAAAATCGATGGAGGATTGATGATTGGAAATGAAGATACACGACGGTTTCTCGATTTTTTCTTTCTGTTCCAACGAAGTGGTTTTTTGCATATACAAATAATCTTTCGCTCCATCAGCTATATCGACGATCTCATAATCGATATGAAATAATATCTGGAACAATTTCGAGAACTTTCTCGATATAATTCTGAAAAGAGAATTCTTCAAAAGTTTCGATATTTCAATACGAACTTGATGTGTTCAGCATTAAAGAAATGTCCGTACTGTATGAGTTGTAATGGGAAGGTGCTACTAACAAGTGCTATGGCACAAAGATAGACGATATACATGGCAACATATGAACATAATTGCACGTGACTCAATACCACAGCAACTCCCAGAATTAATGATAAAAATATGGAGAATAATTGTAACATCTGCCCAAATGCAATTGATTTTATCTGACAAATTTTTTAACGAGAACAATTCTTTTGTAGTTATGATTAATTTGTAACCGGAAGGAAATGTTTATGAGATTATGGTTTTAAAAAAGGAAAAAAAATGAGAGAAAATGTGAGAGCTCAGAATTCGAGTGGAGGAAATTGAGGAAAAATTGTTCGTGTGGGAGAAACTAATAGAGTTTTATCGATTTCCATACAACATCTCCAACTCAATTATCGATATGTGTGTGCACTAGAGGCGCATAGCTGTGTGCACTGTATTCGAAAGCTTTATATCTGTCATTTGTTCCATTCGTTGAGAATTGTTGTGCCTATTTTTAGATGTGCATCGCGTGAGATATTAGTGTAAGAGAGTAGGAGATTGGACAACTTTTAAAAGGAACGAAGTGCAAAATGAGGAGCAGAGAGAAGGAATTCATTCCTCATATGAACTAGAGACATCCAAAGGAAATTATGTTATTTCTTATTTATTTAGTGTTACGTCGATCAGATAGGTATGTCGGTCTACTCTCATACGAACATGATCACCAATGGAATAGGATGTCTGTGTGAACGAGAGAATATAGAAAGAAAATATTAATTTGATTATATTCCGTTCAATGAACAATTTGATATGTGTTTTTATACTTTTTTCTTTTTTTTTTAAGTGAAACGAAGATGGAGGAGAACGATGACGATGACGACATTTTGAGCATTAATAATTTTCGTTTAATTCTACCTCATGTAATAGTGATGAAGTGGAAGGAGGTTAGGTTGATAATGAGAATTTATTAGGAAAACTTGTGAAAAGTCAGAAGAGAATTAATAGAAGAATTCATATTCTTTTCTGTCTCCTCACGCAGACGCTACTTCTATCAGATTGGGAAATGTTATAGTGATGAATAAAGAAGTTATGCCAGGCAAACAATTTCCAATTTGGAAATTAATAACCTTCGACTCCTTCCCAATATGGTAATTCTTTCCCCAACAAATTAAATTATGAGATAAATGAAAAATGATTGCATAAATCTTCAACTTTATGTTTGTGCTAAAAAATTGTTGGGAAGAGGGGAAGAAAGAAATGAATTCGAATAAATTCATTAAATAACCATTATTTTCGTGATGCCGATCATATCCTCCATCAATAATAGACGATAGAGGAAGGAAATCTGTTTATATTTATAAAATTCCAATTATAATTTCATGTTTCAATCATGAAACTATTTCATCCTATTCTGTTTCGTATAACCCGAGAATGGAGATATTCCTATCAATCATTCGAAACTATTAATAATAAAAGAGGAATATTGTTTCATTCTGTTTCATATTGCTTCGTTTAAAGCATCTATCTCTCAGCGAACACGGAAAGATTTCTAATGTTCTCCTGTCATTTCTCGCAAGTTCAATTCAATAATTCTCCTATTCGATCCATCCGAACGAGAAGAATCTTCTTCGTGTTTTCCTCAATTACGATGAGAATCAGAGGAGAAATTTATAACGAATTATTTTTCTTGGCTTTTTCGACTTGAGCAGATCGACAGTAGAAAGGAGAAGGACGGACGAACGGAGGGAAGAAATATTTATTAACAATTAGAGTGTGATATCATCAAATAACAAATTTACCAGTTTGAACAGAAAGAATTGGAAGATGTTTCGATATTTTCTTTTGGGAGTGATGACCGAAAACGTATCGGAAGATAATTAAAATAAGAAATTTCTGTTCCGAGTGTGGAGGATATTAATTTAGTTGAAAGATTCATTTAGTAGACTGGAAACGAATCATTTCCTTCATTTCACTATCTTCTGCTAATATGGAAGATTTTAAATAGAACTCAACATTTCCCCCTCAACTGCCAAAGATGGGCGGTAAATTTATGTTAGAAAATTAATCATTCAAGGAAATTGTTTGCTCGTCGACAAATTTTTCCTTTAACCGAAAAATTCCTATCCATCCAATGGAAACTATTCGGCACATACCGCAGCATGCTAATAAATTGATCACAATAACGACTTAAATGTCCTTTCCGTACGAAGACTCCAAATTTTGGTTGATTTCACTTGCATACATAATATAAAAAATTTTTTGTTCATTCCGATCGAAGAAGATAATTCTAGGATTGTGAGATGAGAATGACGTAATAAGTTATACGATCGATGGTTATGGTTATGGTGGAAGTGAAGATGAATGATGAATTGCAAAGTTGAAGTATCAATTATTTCATGTCGGAAGAAATGGAAAAAGAGGAAGAAGAATTGTCTGAAGATTATTGGAAATCGTTCATTTGATTCAAACGGAATACTTAGGTAGTTGCATTGGGGGTAATAGGTTGGACGACGATAATGTCGGTGATGATGTAAGTCAGAAGTACTTCATAGAAATGAAGTAAAAAAAAGTAGTCGATAATTTCATTTCCTCAATTTTATTCAGCAGAAATTGAAAAAAATTTGAGGGGAGGAAGAATGAATTTGAGAAACTTACCCGGTCAACATAGAACGTTGTATGATATTGACATATGGATATAGCCTGGTATATAACATGATTTGTCTGCGTCTTATTTATTTGACTCATATGTAGAAACATATCGACATCGTTGCCCATCGATGATAAATGTTGGAAGATGATAGTGGAAGTATTTAATAGGAGAATATACAGTGTATATTATACACATTCCACATTATAATTATTCATGTGCTCATATGTCGAAAATGTACATGAAATTCTTTTTTCTTTGCCATATACATATACCATCAACCTTACGAAAGATTGAATAGGAATTTATCTTACGTCTAATTCCGTTGTATGATTCATGTGTATGGAATATGTGTATATATATATAGTTTCCATTGGGTAGCGCTGAAGCGTAATAAATGATGGCTAGGGATGAAGAAGACGAGAATGAGAAAGAATTGCATTAAAAATTCTATATATTTCATTCGTTCTCTCATAGATCAATTGCAATTTCTTCTTTCGTTTTCACTTCTTTTCTTTTCAAAGTGGAAGAAAGAGGACACTATTCCGATTGGAAAAAAGAGGAGTGACAGAGAGTGTGCTAAGATTTAATGATGTTTGGTGGAGAGGCATATCAATCAGTAGTTGAAGTTGTAGTAGAGCGAAGTGAAGATGAAAGCGTTGAACTTAATTGAAAGAAATGATAACAAACGACATCATTTATTGTTAACATCAAATGATGAGAATTGTATGAATGTTGAAAATAATTTTCATATTAATACCAAAAATAATTCTTATCAACATTTAAACAACAACAAGAATAGTAGTAATATTGGAGCGAATTCCACCAATTGTCATTCGACCAATTTACATTATCAGCCCAGTAATGTTGGACGTTATGTGAAGAGTCGTTTCATTTCCACAAATAACAGTAGTAGCAGTGGTCATTCAACTGGTGCTGCATCATCATTGTTATCGTCTTGTTCGTCATCGGTTGGAAATGATATAAATGACTTATCCGTCTTCTCCATTTCTCCCTTAAGTATTTCATTAACACGAACCACCACTTCCACCACCACAATTACCACCACCACAATCACCACTACCACAACTACGTCTACTAACCGAAATGAGACAAATATTAACGTGGCGAATGTGAGTAGTAGGAATAATCAATCGACATCGTCGTTGAATCATTATCCGACGAATAACTATTCCAGTATTTATGGGAAGAGTCGCATCTCGTCCTCTTCTTCCTCATCATCGTCATCGACGAATAACGTAACAACACACCGTTGTTATTCAGCCAATCGTGATGTTGATGATCGTGTCTTCACTTCGGTTTTACATCAGAATACTTCGGTCGATTGTGAAAACATAAAACATTTAAGTCGTCAGACACGACCACATAACAAATCGTCACATCGTTCGACACATCAGCAGAAACATTCGCAGAATAATCGACAACCGACACAACCTAACCATCATAATAGTCATCAATACATCCATCTACGTAACAATAGTGCTAAAGAGTTATCTTATAATCAGCGTATGTTTGCTAATCAATTGACGGAATCGTTGATCTCATATGTTCCGTCGAACAAACGACAAATTATGACTGATTCAGGAAATGAAATTAAGAGGAAGTCTGTTCGGTCGATTGGAGAGCCGTTCGATACTTTATTATCTGATCGATTCACTTCAATACAAAATGAATCGTCTTCTTCAAGTACGAACAATAATCTTAATAGTGATCTGATGGAAAACAACAACAACAACAATAACAATAATAACAATAGTAGTAAGTCGATTAAGGAGAATAATAATATTCGGTTAAATAATGAGAATATTGAGAGTACATCGTCGATGTTGGCGAATAACTTAATGAACTATGATCGTGAAACATTGAAATATTTATTATTAAGAGAACTAGAGAATGAGAAACATTCGTCCATCAATTACACATCGCTTATCAACCATCCTTCAGCACTCTTCTCTACTGCAGATCTTCCAACCGAACAACGTAAGTCCATCGATCAAATTAATGATATACCTTTCAATCAATCGTTAAATCAACATTACGTAGAAAGGAAACGAAATGCTGCAGCGGCCGCCGCTGCCGCCATCGCTGCTGCAACATCTTCATCTTCTGCTTCATCCAACACTCCCATAACATCCTCCTCCAACCGAGTCACTTCTTCCAAGACAAGACGTGTATCTCGTACTTCATCATCACGATCAGATACCAGTTCGGACACCAGTTCAGTCCGCAATGTCCGTCAGAAGAAACATTCCAAAATAAATAGTTCCATCAACCAGAATAATAAGATCTTGCCAAATCGTCAACAACATCAGCAGCCAGGTCGAAATTTCATCAAATCTAACGATATCGCTTCCACGGCAGATGAGAACAAAGAAAAAGGAAATAACAATCAACAACAACAACAGCAACAGCAACAAACGTCTTCTCAACAGAACTCTTCCAGTACACCCATAAGTAGTAATACGAACACGAATGACACGAGTGGAAATGGTGGTGGAAATTTGAGTGGTGGAAATGGTGGTAGTGGTGGCGGTGGTGAAGATGAGAGTAATAATAACACATTAAAATCAAATTGTAACAATAATTCCATTGATAATAATTCAAATAAAAATTCGAAAAAGAATGGTTCTAAAGAACGAATAATGGATTCCAATAAGTCTGATAAATATTATTCCACATCCAATTCATCAACATCCACTGCAACTACAACTTCCACTGTCGTCGTCTCTATTACTCCAACGATTACGAGTGTTACTAATATCGTTCCCATTTCAACAACTACCATATCAACTACGAAGCAACAAAATGACGTTCCCAAACAAACCAGAAATTCAAATTCGAGAACATCATCTACTAAAACGAATAAGGAAGCACGATCTTCGGGAACGAATGGTAAATCATCATCATCAAAAGCATCAGGCACATCTTCCAGACCTTCAACCGCTCAACGATCAACTCGACAATCGACGACATCAAATAAAACATCGACTTTCTCCTCTACCACCACACAGAATAATCGAATTCAATATGTCGGTCCATATAAACTGGAATCGACATTAGGTCGTGGTCAGACAGGTTTAGTCAAATTAGGAATTCATACTCGAACGGGACAGAAAGTAGCAATTAAAATTATAAACCGGGAAAAATTGAACGAAACGGTTTTAATGAAAGTTGAAAGAGAGATAGCCATCATGAAATTAATAGAACATCCTCATGTTCTCAAGCTTTACGACGTGTACGAAAACAAGAAATATCTGTTTATTTATCTTAAAAATAATTCCTAACGATTTATTGTCAGGTATTTGATATTGGAACATGTATCGGGTGGAGAGTTATTCGATTATTTAGTGAATAAAGGACGACTACCACCGAAGGAGGCTCGCCGATTTTTTCGTCAATTGATTTCTGCTCTCGATTTCTGTCATGCACATTGTATCTGGTTTCATTTCCTGTTTATTTTCACCTTCATCAATATTTTCATCAGTCATAGAGATCTCAAACCAGAAAATTTATTACTTGATGAAAGTACAAATTTGCGAGTTGCCGATTTCGGAATGGCATCGTTACAAGTGGAAGGAGCTCTTCTAGAAACATCATGTGGTTCTCCTCATTACGCTTGTCCTGAAGTCATTAAAGTTGATTTAATTTGAAATTTCGTAATTATTTTAATTTTATATGGTCATTCATTAGGGAATCAAATACGACGGAAGGAAAGCTGATGTTTGGTCTTGTGGTGTCATTCTATTTGCATTACTCGTTGGTGCCTTACCATTCGACGATGACAACTTGCGACAATTATTAGAAAAAGTCAAACAAGGTACTTTCCACATTCCATATTTCGTGCCACCAGAATGTCAACATCTTCTTCGTCACATGGTAGAAATCGATCCAAAGAAACGATATTCAGTTCGTATAGTTTTCGTTTATCGCCATCCGATGTTGTTTGCTTCCAAAATACTTTCATTTATCTAATGAATATCTCATGAAAAATAATATGAAAAATATATTTTCTGCCATCATTTCTGGAAGATTAATATTGAAATTTATTTTTATCCATTATTTCTTATCTAGTTAGCTGATGTTTTCAACCATTCATGGGTTGTAGCGTAAGTGTCAAATAATTTTCTCCTTTGTCTTCCCATTTAATCCTGTTTGTATCTGGAATGTATTTCTGCGATCCTTTATAAAAATATTTCATATTAGCGTGATCGTTACATTATCGTCAATTGTATATCATAAATTGCATGTCCTGTCATCCAAGATGTGTCTATTGTTATTGTGTCAACTATCGAATTGTCTTTGACACATTTTAATTTTCTTTATTATATTTTAGTGGAACGAAATCCGAATTGGAATTAGAACTGCCAATGGTTGAAGTTGTTCCGGTTGGTATTCTCCTTTCAAACAATTCCATTCTCCATTTTTTTAGACGTCAATTATAAAAGAAGAAGAAATTGATCCGGATATCTTCTTAGCAATGCAATCGCTTGGTTGTTTCAAAGATAAACAGAAATTATTAGAAGCTCTTTGTAACAGGAAGTTTCTTTTGAAATTTCTATAAAAATATTCATCATTTCCATTCTTAAAGACACAATACTGAGAAAGTCGTTTATTTCCTGTTGTTGGATAGAAAATTGAGAAATCCGTCAGCAGATGAAGCTGATGAATTTCTGGCAATTCGTAATCGAAATAGTTCGAATAAAAATTTCCTTGTTTTTTTTCAAATTTGTAATTCGTTTCATTTCCAGTTCCTGATCCTCCGAGGAAGAGAATTGATCGGAAGAGTTTGGACAGATCGAATGTTCAAATTGTTACCAATCAATTGACTGACGGTTCTCCAATGGTTGCAAGACGTACGATGTATGTGACGCAGTTAGTTTAATGAAAAGAGAACGAATTTATTATAAATAAAATTACATTAATTTAATTTAGATTAAGAAAGAACGCCAGTGCAAATACAACTCCAATGGTATCCCCTATGCAATCGCCGATGCAATCGTCGTCGATTCAAAAATTGAATTTCAGATTATTCTCCGGTGATCAACATCATCACGCCCACCATCATCATCATACGAATGAAAAGAAGACTTCGAGTGGTAATAAATATTCGGGAGAACAGAATGTTAAGATTGGAAGAAAAGATTTAATGACAACTTCTATGTATCCGAAACAACAAGGTAAATATCAGAATAATCATCAACATGTGAATCAACAATCATCTCAGGCACCAGCTGATATGACGAAAAGTGTAGTAGTCGAAGATCGATCTAGTATGAAATTAGTAAGTTCCGTAAATCCGACCACAGCAACTGGAACCACATCCAACATCGTCACCACATCGACCATGTCCGCAAGTAATCGAAATCAACAAACACAGAGAACTAAACCGAAAGTTGATATTGGTGGAATGGACGAGATATTGGAACAATTGGCAATAGCTCGTCGACATAATCGTGCGAAAGTTTCAGTGACAACGAATAACAAATCTGTTCTCAACACACCAGCAACATCGACAATAAGCCAGCGAAATGTTGGAGAAAATTTTGTGGATAAATTATCAAAACGATATTTGGCGATTACGACGACTGCAACGGAAAATTCGACAACAATAAATACGGAAAATGTCTCTATAAAAATAACAACAACAACAAGTTCAGGAAGAGAAACAACGACGACAGAGCAAATAAGTGAGAAGATTTTAACTGTGACAAATACAATGGATAAAAATTCGTCCGATGGAACCGTTTCCAGTACAGACCAAGTTTCCACTGGAATTATCATACAACCGAATCAAGGAAATGCAATTTTATCCACCATTAATTCATTAACTGATCCAATAACCACATCGGTTATCATGTCGACAGCATCGAAGGATGTAACACATCAAAAAATGGTGGGAAGTGTTAACGCAATTGATAATATCGTCAGTGATAATGTCGTGTCGTTAACGAAAGAGAAAGTTGGTCAACGTGCACTTAGTTCAGATAAGACGAATGATGAGAGTTCTCTAAGAATTGGAAAAATCAATAAAAGACCAACATCCTCAACCAAATTAATTTATTCTTCGAATAAAAATAGTTCCGATAGTCATGGCAGCAAAACTTCGTTAACATCCACTGCCTCATCATCAACTAATCAACAATCGACCTTCAATTTCTTTTCGAGAATTTTATCGGCTGCATCTAATTCACAGCAACAACAACAACAACAACAACAACAACAGCCAACAATTTCTTCTCATTATCCGACGAGTAAACAATCGCAAACTTATCATCAACAACATTCACAGGAACGAAATGGACATGCGACAGATACGGAGAAACCGATAAAACGAGATTCGTCTACCAATCAATGGAGATCACGTTTGCATTCATTGAAGAATTCGTTTTTGGGTACACCAAAATTCCATCGTCGTCGATTACAACCAGTCAATTCACAAGAAAGTGTTTTGTCCATCGATTCATGTTCATCTAATTTGGATTCAGATTTAGCTCTTAATAAAGGTCATGCTTATGGGAAAATTAGAACTGAAGGAAACTCTCGTGAATCTTCAATATCTTCTCATCTTGGTTCCACTAATTCCGTTACCTCAGTCGATAAATCTACTAATAATAAATTAGGTATTCGTTATTATTCTTCACACCAACCACCCCAACAACAACAACAACAACAACAACAATCTCATCCGAAATTGAGGAATCATGAACAAAGATTATCTCATCAACCACAACAACAATCGAATCGATATCAGAATACATCGTCGTCATTAATGAAAGTCAATTCGTCATCCAAAACTGATTTACCTTATTCCGTTTTCAATAAATCGTCACCAACACCAACAACCGTTGGGATGTTTGGTGGAATAACTTCAACCAATTCCTCAACAACAACAACGGTGACTAGTGGACAGAATAAGTCATGTCTGAAGTCGAATGAAAAACAGTCGAAATTACGTTTTCGTACGGGAATGTCATTGAAGTCGAGTAATCAGAATTTGGGAACAAATGATCAGAAATCATTGAAGAAACCACGTCCTGAGAGTATCAGTGATACAGCGTCTTCTTCTCAAACGAAATTAGATGGAAAGATTGAAAGGATTCCATCATCATCCTCAAAGCGATCATGGTTCCATCAATGGATTGGTGTTCAAGATGAACAACATATCATTTTAGTACGAGATCGACCACTTAATGTCATTCGGGCTGATTTACATCATGCCTTCTTATCAGTTCATTCTATTCATCTAAAAAATATCTTATCATTCTCTTTTTCAGTTACCTGAACTATTGTTCAATATGAATTCACCCACAGTCTTCTCCTGTGAATATCGACGGCAGGATCGGACATCAATGTTTAATCGATTAATTCATTTTCAAGTTGATATTCGACCCGCCACTACAGCTGGTCCTTTAGCTTATGGTTCAGGTGTACCAGTTAAAAGTACACACGCCGCCAATATTTATTGTATCACATTCAATTTAACAACAGGTTCCTAACTTTCTTCTACTTTCCATAAAACGGTAATAAATATCGTTTTTTCATTTATCTTTCTATCATCATTAGGACCATCACGAAGATTCAAGAAACTGTGTGAAATTATTCAATCTCTCTTACAGACCAATCAGAGTTATAAATCAGATCGTAAACGATTACCTGGTGATAATCGTGATACATATTCAGGTTTGTTAAATTATGAAAAATTTCAAAAATTAATTTCTGATATTTTAGGAAGAATTACATCAGAAACAGGAACAGCATTCGAAAGTGGAATAATAGCGGGAGGTGCGACCAGTAATTCATCAAACAATTCTTCCACTAATAATTTAACGAATAGTGGTAGTGGTGGTAGTAGTGGTGGAGGTAGTGGTGGCGGTTTTAAATCGTCCATAATTTCCCAACTCCAATCGATTCCTCTTGAAAGTAAGACGTCAAATGAAAAGTTAAACGATTCGAATGTCAGTAGTCGTATGAGTCGACGAATTCCGTTGAACACAAATAGAAAAGTAAGAAAATTTTTTCCCTCCTCCACCAATTCCATCAACTCTTCCACTACTTCCAATTCGACTACTGTCACAACTGTCACAACAATTACAACGTCATCTCTCATTTTACCCACAAGTAACGATAATCAGAATAATATTCCATCTCCACCTCCAATATCGTCACAAACTCCAACTTCACTTACACCAGAAATAACTGCCGTGTCAACATCGACAAATGTGTCAACCTCCTAATCATCGATCAGAGATCAATGATGATTATTCATATCCAAAAATCAGCCTCTCTCCTATTCATTTGATGAGATTATTTGGAGAATTTCAATAATTTCTTTGTCTGTATGTCTCTTCTTTCCAGATGATCTCCTCTCAATCTCAATGGAACGACAATTCATCGGTTGTTTCCATTCCTTAACATTTTTCACCATTTTTCATCTTCTTTCCAATTATTTTATGCTCAACATCACACTCACTAGTTCGACTCATGATTACAAATGAATCATCACTCTATTCGAGAATATTTTCGTCAATTGTCTTCACGAAATTTTGTTGACAATCAAAAAAGAATCATTTTATATTTCATCGAACATATTTATATATTTCGTCAAATAATGTTCTTTCGGTCAACCATTCTGAATTTTTTTCCTTCATTTTTTTTATTATCCAAAAAAAAACTTTATTTTCTCCTAACGAAAATAAATCGAGAAAATTATTCCTCTCTAAAGTTCGTTAAGATTATCCTTAAAATATCCGATAAATATCCGTAAACAATCACAAGATGTCAGATGTTATTAGAATAAAATATTAGAACTTTTATTCTGTGATTATTGGAATATTTAGAGACATTTAATTTGGCAATTATTTAAAATTATAGTTTTATTTTTCACAAAATTTTTAAATTTTAAGGAATGGAATTTTTGAAAGATCGAATCATCTCGATTTTATTATCAACAAGATGACTAAAAGGAAATGGGAAAAAATAAAAGAAAAACTGATTCAACTTTTCCATTTACAAATGAAAAACAATTCTCTTCATTTTCTTGTAATGTCTGAATATTTTAAAATTCGAGAAATAACCAGAAATTGAACGAGAACAACTCTATAAATTTGGTGATAATTTATTGTGGATGTTGTATTAATATTGAAAGAAAGTAATTCTTGATTGAAGATAATTAATTTTGTAGATTGATGGCCGAATAAGTTGGATTGAAATTCTTCAACGTTCCACTCATTTCTATCGGATCGACGAGAGAATTATCATTAATCTTTTCTTCATTCGAATTCATTTCTGTTTGACGATTCTTCTCCATCGTATCGTTTTTCATTTCGACATCACTATTCTCCTCACTGGAAATTGTATCACCGGAATCCTGACGATTTTTAATTGGTAGATTACTTCTGCTCATATATAAATTGTCATTATGATTTGTATAAATTGGATTAATTTGTTCACCATTTTCTTCTTCTTCTTCCTCCTCACTTGTCGATTCTTCATTATCAGTGATGTTGAAAAAATTTTTCTTTTGTACTCGATTTTCTGAACGTTTTTTCCTAATATCAAAATCATCATCGTCGTCATTTTCCGAACTGGCCTCATCAAATTCGACGAAATCTTCGTCATCTTCTTCTTCCAAATTCGTCTCGATTTCTTCTGTTTCTTCATTATAATCGGCGTCATCTTCTAAATATCCGTTTTTTATCTTCTTTTTTTGTTCTTTACTCATTTCCTCGTCTGAAGAAGAATCATCTTTCAATTGTTCCGAGATCTTTTTCATTGATTCATTCACCACTTTCCGTCTGGGTAATACTCGAGGAGATGATTCATAGAAATCTGAAGCGAACGAACTCCGAACATAAGACTCGAAATTTCTCTTTTTTCTGCGTCCAACTGATGTGGTAGGTTCAATCGATTTTTTTTTTCTTCTTCTTTTTCCTTCATCTGAATCTTCATCATCATATCGACTATTTGATGGATAACGGTTATAATTCCGTTTCTTCATCGCTCGACCATAAGTAGAGAAGAGAATGTCGTTATATTCATCATTATTATTCTGTTGATTTTCTGATTTCTTATTTTTCTCAAATTGTTCATTATCAATAAATTCGATCAATCCGTCACTGATGTTTGTACAAATTTTATATGTGTCGTAAAGATATGATTGTATTTCCTTTATCGAATCATTGTTCATGTGAAGAGCATCGATAATCTTCTTAATTTCTCTCGCCATCATCATCGCTTGTCTGGTGATATCTGAAATTTATTATTTATTTAATTAATTCAAAAATTTCCAAATAATCAAACTATTGAATTTTCCATTAAAATTCCTGCTATTCTCCGTTATCTGATCGAAATCATCCAATAAATCTCTTATCGATTTATATTTATCTTCATCAGCTTTCTTCTTCATCGTCGTCAAATCCATCGGTTTCTACCATAAAACGATTTTTAAAAAAATTCCACCAAAACTTTAAACTAACGGAAACATAATCAGGATAATATGGATAACGTACAACATCAACTGGATAATGGAATAATTCGGTATTGGGAAATGTGAAAGAAAATTTGATTACTAAAAAAAAATTATAAAAAAATATAAAATATAAATTATTTTCTAACAAGTTTTGACAATGTAACTGAAACTCCTCAGTCGACGTGTCATATAAACGAAGACTAATGCTTTCATTTCACTTACAATCTCTTCCACATTGGCATTAGGAGAGAAAGTTAACGACTTCACATCTCTCAACAATTTTCGTTGTTCTCGATGTAATTTTTTAAATTCTGTTCGTTGTTGTTCAACTGAAATATATTGAAAAATTTAAAGATTTCATTATCGAATTAGAATTTTAACTGAATTCTTCTTTCGTTACTTCTTCGGGTTGACTTTTTCGAATTTCCATTTCCTCTTTCTCCTTCCTCAATTTCTCCGCTTCCAACAACAATTCATTTTGGACTTTTTTTAATTTCTTCAATTTTTTCATTCGTCTCTCTCGCAAGAATTGTTTCTAAAAAAAAAAAAATAAAAAATTTTTAAAATATTTAAATTGAAGATAACTTGTTTCTGAAAGAAATCGGGGAGAAGATTAAGGAAATTGTGTTGGAGGAATTCATGAAGTTTATGATCACTTTTCTTGGACGAGGAGAGAAGTCGATCATCTAAATCATTCCAATCTTTCATCGTTCGACAACAACATCTCCATGTTCGTTTGAGATAATTGAAGGGTGGTGGACGTCTCTTTAGGATGGAAGTCGTTCCATTTTCAGCTAAATCGTTATCATAAATTGGAGTTTCGGGTGGAATGAATTGTTGATAATATAATCTCGTTCCACCGAAATACCAGTAATAAGACCAAGATGAATCGATCATAATTGGTTCGATTTGAAATTTCTCATTAACTGATTGATCAGTATCGGTGGAGGAAGAAACTTTCGTAAATAACATCTCACATATCTCATAAAGACATTTTACTTTCTTTTCTAATGATAATTCGTACCAGGAAATCTTTCCACAATCACGACAACATTTCATTTGTTCCTCATAAATTATTCGAGTTGTATTCCAATCGCTATTGAAAATTGAGAGTGAATGACTAATGTGATTATAAGTTAGAAGTAAATCTGTTCGTACTTCGATCTCCTTCTCTACAATAACAATGTCGATTTTTTTCTTTTTCTTCTTCTTCGAATTGACTTTCATCTTTTTTTTTCCTTTTTCAATCGTTGTATTTTTCACCTTCTTTTCAATTTGTTTCGATTCCTGCAATTTTTTCAGTCGACTTGATACACGTCTTTCTCCATTGAAAGAGATGGGTAATGATTTCCGAGATCGATCGGTACCAGTTTTTTTCTTTAATGGAATTCGTTCATCAAAACACACGTCATCTTTCCTTCCCAATTTTATAATTTTCTCGTTTTTCGTTTGTTTAGGAGAAATAGTTTTTTTCAATTCATCCGAATTCATTTCATTGTCTATTTCTTCTTTGATCGTTTGAGGTGGTTGTTCTTCTTCTCCCGAATTACTTTGTGCACATTCGATTAATTCTTCTTTTAATTCTATTTTTTCAGCGATTTCATTCGATATCGATTCTTCTGGCTCTTCTTTTAATTTTCTTCTCTTCTCTTTTGAACAATCGTTCTTTACGTTCTCTTCTTTCACTAAATTCTGAATTTCTTTATTTTCATTTTCCTTCACTTCCGTCACCATTTCATTTCCATCATCATCATTTTTTTTCACAGGAACATTATCTTTAATTTGAATTTTATTCAGTTTTTTTGATGGGTCATTTATCGAATATACTTTATCATATCGTCGTGCCATCAAATAAACAATAGTATTGACATAATTACAAAGTGTGGGAGACTCAATACGGGAATTGCCCAATCTCAATCCTTTCAACATTTTCACTAATAAATTTGCAATAAAAATACTTTTATCTTCATGCTCTTCATCTTTCAATAATTCATCTTCTAATAAATCGATATCAATTAAGGGTAAATTATATCGTTTATAAAATCGACCGACGAACGTCACAATATAAGGCATTCGCCATTCGTCTTCTAAATATTTTCGATTTCTTTTGAATTTATTCTTGTGATGAAGTGAGGAGGATGTGGTGGAGTTAGTGGAAGATGTAGATTGAGAAGGAATTAATTTCATTTGCGTATCTTCACACGTGTCTGAAGTGGTGTGTATAGTGGATGGATCATCATTCATCACAAATAACTGGTCGACATTCGTACAAATATCTTTTCAAGCTCAAACTTCACCCAAAGACTATTTTGGATTTTTATAAAATTATGTTAAAGTTTTTTTATTCCCGATCAATTGTGAGAGAAGGAAATTATCCCACAATTATAAATGTCAATTACTCGTCTTCTTTTGAAGAGAAAGAGAGAGAGAGATTAACAGTTTTTTTATTTAAAATCTATCGTAAATTTTGAGCTACAATTTTCAAATTATTTAAATTCATCTTCCCATAAAGCACATACACAATCGCTTTGTTAAACCTAGAGCAGAATTACCAAACTGGGAAGTTAAGAGAAGATTAGCAACATGTGAAAATTTGGTGAATTCCAAATAGTTCTACTTAACTTCATTTCCACATTTCTGATTTTCAAACTTTCACAACTTCCTTAAAATTCGAAATAAATAATTTCTTTTTTCCAACTTAAGCTTACAGAGATCTGAATCATAAGGTTATGTATTGGTTACCATGGTTACGGTGTCTACTTTTAATATAAACATTGCAATGCAAAGATTTATTCAGTATTCAACATCATCTAGTTCCATCTAGTAGATAATAATTTCGAACATAACCAAGATAAGAGAATTGACACTATATAATATATTTTCATTCACAAATGGTTTAGCGTGTGATTTAAACACCTTACGTATTTTAAAGCATCATACACAATTACAAGAATAACCAGACGATAAATATACTACATTTTTGTGAATACAGGAAAGTTACCTGCTGTATATGCAGTTTCGTTTTTGAGAAAGTAATGGCGGAATATTGTACAATATTAAGGAAGACTAATTGATTAAATTTTTTCATTAAATTAAAAATATTCATATATTATGTTCATTACACAATTAATTATATTTTATGACTATTTATACATTTTTATGAGTTCTTTCGAACGATTTCTGTCCAACGTTCAACATATTCATTATGAATATCTTTTCTTGAATAGAAGAGACCATCAATATATTCATTTCGTATTGCTTTTAAGAAAAGGCGAAGATCCTCCAATTTATAAACTAACTTGTTACTCACAAAATTCCAATAAGTGCCGTCCAATGAGCGTGTTAAAGACATAAGATGTGTTATCTTATCTATTTTTTCCTTCTCAGTATTTAGACCACCTAAAAAATACTTACAAACATTGCTAAACAAATTTTGAAGAAAATCTATTGACAACATATAATTATCTCGTAATCGACTACCATAGTGTTCTTCTAAGATCTCGTATGCTCTTTCAAGTTTTACCATTTGATAATTGACACAGTCTCTCATCTCAATTGTAAGGGGACCGAACGATATGCTTGTCATAGGTGGAAGTTTAAGTAAAAAGCAACCACGAGCAATCGAGAATAAAATTGCTGTTACATCATATACTAAATCCTTTGATTTAATTACGGGATCGTCGAACAGTCGAATATTTTGTAGTTCAGTATCAGGTTCCAGTTCTGCATGATTGAAAGTTAGTACGACCCCTGTTCTTATGATTTGATCGTGTATAGAGGGAAGGGACTTTTTTGAATTTAACATTTCCAATAATTCCGCAAGATAATGGAGATGCACTTGATATAATTCGGCATTGGAATAATATTCCAGATCATGGAATTTCTTTCTATTTATTCCAACTACTACCCAATTTGGTATAATGTCGTCCACAATCTCGCCCAGCTTTATCACTTGAAACGGAGATAAAAGATCAATGATCTTGTCAGCTCGAATTTTATATTCATATCTATAAAGTTCATTTTCATGTTTTTTGATAGGTTTATATCGTATAGACATTGCTACTAAACTTAATGGTCTTATGAAACTAAATCCGGTTTCTTGGTCATAGGTAGAACCCATCCTCATATATCTGCGTGCAATGTCGGGGAATAACAAACGAGATACTGAACCTGGAAATAAATATTCTAAAAATGTTGACATATCAGAATATACATTTTTCTTCGCTAGGCTTTCATATGATCTACGATAAGGTTGGGAATAGTATCTTGGTGTAATGACCATATCTTTTACCTTCTTGCACATTCTATTAACAGTATTTGAAGAGTTTGAACATCGTTCTTTATCTACAATTAAACTGAAGTATTCTAAATAATTTCCATGGTGCAAAGTTCGACACTCTCCCAGTTTAATATTCCATGATTTTAAAATTTCCATCGCCAAAAAATCTGATGCAAGTTTTTGGGCACTAACCATATCATCTACCGGATTATTCACTTGTTTTCTCACCTGTTCCGTTATAGATTGCCAATCCTTATGTTCATAGTAACGAAAGAGTGCCAACATGAAATGTGGTATAGTTTGAAGCGCAGCCAATGTACCAATGCCCACACAACAACCAACGCAGTTACTCGGCAACGTTGGATGTTCCTCTGGCCTGTTATCTACAGTACTACAAACAGTAATTCGCGCATTATATGGTTGATAGGGATATTCCTCTGGGCGCATCTTTCTTGCTGATTGTGGATCTATATAAATTTTGTCCATAATTCACAATAAAACAGAAAATACGACATAAACTGTTAAGAAGTCGAAACTAAAAACAAAGAAACAAAAAATTTCGTAAATTTTCTTTTTCTTGAACTTTATATATATAATGAAATTTACAACACTACCAGATAGCGGATCAACGGGATTCGAGTTGCCCAACTCTTTTTTAAACTTTTAGGTAAATATACAGATCTATTTAAAAGTAATCAGACAAAATTTGATTTTTTTAATGCTCATAACAAAGTGTCTCATCTTGCCCAACAACATGATATTATTAATAAATATAAGTATTAATCAAATGTCAAACATAATTACAACGTGTTGCAGCAATCGAATATTAAGAATGTTTGCTAATAGAAGAATTCGTTGAAAGTTATTTACAACTAAAATTTTATTTGGAATTTAAAACTGAACAGAAACAATAACTGTGAAACGGAAAATAAACTGAAAATAAATAAATAAAAATAAATAAAATGAGGTAAGTTACATTGTAGATTATACATATATTTTTAAATCCATATAATATTGTTAATCATTAATTTATTATCTTAATATTATCTTTCAGAACTATTTCAGATAATAGTTGATGCTAGAGAAAGAAATTAATGAATTTTTTGAATGAAAAATATTAACGTTATGAAAATTGTATCGATTAATCAGATATACCAATTTAGGAAATGAATAATGTTCACACGAACAAATGACGTTGTTCTTCAATCCACAATATTTCAGATAATTTCTTCGATATCCACAAATCCGACCCGTTTCGTCCAAAGGTGCGAGATATGTTCCCTTAAACTTGGTCATATACGATACATCGAGAAAGACTAATTTCCGAGAAACAGTTCCCACAAATGAAATTGACACGTCACTTACATTTTCACATCCGCTAATATCTAATTCCGTTAAATTGAAGCAACTACATAAAAGAAGTTCCGTAAATAAATTAAAGAAGATAAATCACTAAACAATTTAGATAGTTTTATGACAAAGTTATCTCCGATTTTCACGGAATTCGTTAAAGAGATCGATGTCAATCGTTCGAATGGTACGGGAACTTCAGGAAACATTTGGTACATCATATCATGGAAACGATTATTCATATAAGCATCGATGTCACAAGTGACGGAAGCAAGAAGATAATCATCATTCTGAGTTCGTCTCTTTAACGATTGTAATCCTTCGTTATTGAATGCCCATTTGCTGACCATATGTAAAATACTTTGTGGTAAGAAATTGATGTGGTCACTCAATTTCTCTGGTTCTTCAAAGAGAACTACTTCTCGAATTAATTTCAAAACGTTTTTTCCTTTATTTTCTGGATTTCTACTCCACACTCTCGCCCAATGAATAATACATTTCCGCATCGCATTATACAAATCAATCCCATAAAGTACATCATCGAACCATCGTCCAATCGTTTCATTGGAAGTATTAATGAAAATATCTTTCGGGAGAATATTGACGATACTTCCGAAATATCGCGCTACATATGCAGTGTAGAAAACGTTGTTGACTGTTCGAGTAGGAAGGAAATTGTCCCCAGACATTCCAATATAATTCAAATATTGTTTCGTTATTTTCGTCAAATTATAAATGACATTTCGATTATCTCGATTGAGTTCGTTAGAAGAATCTTTAATCATTCGTAATGTATCACGATAATCAGGCCAAATTAGTTCATTCATCGAACGACGTACTCCCAGGAATGAATTTAATCCTTTATCCTGCATACTGATATTGAACTTCACTAAATTTGGTAAATTCTAGAAATTAAATTATTTCTCATAGAGAGACGAAAAGGAAAAATATTTTATAGTTTTTCTAAAACAAAAGTAAAACTAACAAAAAGAAAAAGAAATTTTAAATCATTCATATCTCTCGTTGCTTCATCGGCACAAACATTTCGATTCTCTCCGATCATCAATTCCAATGTGATAATATTGAAGAAAGCTCCTTTCCGATGTTGACAACCTCCAGGTAAAATGGCAGAAATACATGCCACTGGCCATCTTACCACAGCTATTCGTAATGTAATAAGATAAACGGATAATTTAGCAACTACAAATCTCAATAACATCCTTCCAATATATAAAGTTAAATAGAAGAAATTGAAGATAGAAAATGAAACCATCCGAACGGACTTTTAGTCGTATAATTATCGACTGATAAATGATAAATATGTGGAAGTTCTGAAATATTTTTTTCTAATCCAATTAAATTTGAAGGAGAATAAATAAAGAAATAAACTTTTAAACGACTCTATCGAATCTAATTTTTTCGAGAATATTTTTCGCAAACTGACGTGAGACATTTGGTCAGTGAGGCCGAAGGAGATTGAAGTTATTTTTGGGAATGTCCATAAAATTTCATCGATATGATGACTCGTCATTTCGGGGATATTTTCGATGGAAATCTCATGAAGATGAGACAATCCGATTTTATTGAATGATTTCTCGTTATTATTGAAAATATAACAACAGAAATTGAGATTGATTGATCGAAGTTGTGGTGTATATTTGAGGAAACTTCTCAATTCGTTTGATGTGAAATGTGGAATATTTCTCCCGTTCAAAGACAAATAAGAAATTCCTGAATTATTTACACTTCCCACCAACGACAAATACCAATATTCAATTCCGAAAAATTTCCTTCTCTCATTTAATTTCTCCAATTTCTCTGAAGTAATTATATTCGAATCTTTCTCAATTGAACTGGATTCATCAAAACCAGAATCATTACTCATTCCACTTTGGTTGTTTAGCAATGAATCGTCACTGATGATTCTCACTCGATTCTTTTCCACTCGCATGAAATTTCTGTGATTATGAGAATTATTTAAAAATTTTCTTCTTTTATTATTTCCCTCAATACTTCTTTCACATTTCCGTTTTTTCGATGATAATTGTAATTTCCTTTTTGATAGAATTCCATTCCATAATTGATGATGAATTGATCGAACCGTTTCCATCGTTTTCAGAATGAGAATCACTTGTTCATTTTTGAAAATTGTATTAAAATTAATATTGAGAAAGAATGATCGATAATCGAAAGCGAACGGAGTCCACAAATTCGGTGCCAGCCAAACGAGAATAAGATTCGGATAAGCTCGCCACAAATTGACGAGACTCATATAATCATACATATGATATTTGGTGGAAGTGATATGATTCTTCGCACAACAATATTCCACTTGTTCCAGATCAATATAATGGACAGACTTCTGCAATAAACTATTCGAATGGAGATGATTCATCAATTCATCATTGGAATGAAATTTAAAAGATTCGGAAATGAATTCATTAAAAATCGAAAGAAATTCTTCCGATTCTTCTTTCTTTGCTTTTAATCGAATGAAATATTTCCTAGAGAATGAATGATTCGATTGAATAATCGATTGAAGCCAACGTAGATAAATTTTCGCCGACAAATTTTTTTCATATTTCAATTTCTCATTAACGAAAAATTGTAAACGATCACTCATCTCTACGATAAGTCGATTTCTTAAGAGTGTTCGACGAAACTCTTCGATAATTCTTTTCAATTGTTTCACATCTTTCCGTTGAATGAATTGTCTGATATTATCTTTCGACATATTAATCGAATATTTGAGGACACGATTCATAACTCCATAAGACAAATTGGCAAGACACATATCCGATTTTGATTGAAAAGGAATTTCAATCAAATAAGAAGAATCATTCAAATTATTTCGTTCCTTAAAATAAATTTCTACATCTTTCTGGATCTGGCAACTATCGGATATCTTTTCTGAAACTTTCTTACTCTCATCAAATTCATATGACGTCGTCATATACATATATTTTAATTGTTGAGAAAATAATTTATAAGATTCCATCGACGGACAATTTCTCCATAAAGTCGAATGAGAAATTTTCGGTTCCATTACAGAACTAATATTGGATGGAACTTTTTGACCGTCAAAAATTATCTCTCGAAATAACTCTTCATTCGGAATTTTTATATCTGCAATATTCACCATCACTTGCAACAACTGCATTATCGACATTCGCTCCTCATTATTCGTAATCAGAGAAGTAGATAATTTGGATAAAGGAATGTTATCCAAAACACACATCGTTTTCGAAAGTTTTCAATGCGTAAAAACAAGAATAATGATGTACAGAAATCTTCTTCTTTCTTGTAAAGAATAAATTTTATAAATTTATGTGAACGATCTTTCAACTACTTATGTATGCATGTAGGAGACTAACTGTGTGAGAGAAGACAACGAACAAACGCATCTTCAAAAAGCGAGGGCTCTAAGCTTAAAATCGAAATATTGCGCCAAATTGATAGTCCAATGAAATGAATTGTTACTTTTTAATCATAAAAATTAGAAAATAAAAAAGTTCAATAAATAAGATTCTCATCAAAAAAAAACTTAAATTTAAACTTTAAGCGTTAAATTTTCTTTCTAACATTTTTAGGAAAATTTATTTATTGTATAACTATCGATTCTAATTATATATAGTATATTCGATATAATAGTAATAATAATAAATATAATATAATAATATATAAATGTATTTGTTTTTCTAATTTTGTTTTCAAATTATTGAAAAAGTTTCAAAAAAAATTTCAAATTTTAAGTTTTGAAAATTATTTAAAAAATAATAATTTCAAATGCAAATTGTTCAAATACCTTGGTTGTTCTAATTCCTAATTCCCTGAACATAATGACCGTTCAATCAACAATGGTTAGCGAATGTCATAGGTCGAATCCGAAAGCACTTCCGACAATGGAGAGTTTCCTGGCGATGTTGTCGGGCGGATCAGCCCAAAAAAAATATATTCGGGAATTAGATTTGTCGAAAGTGTTGCCGGTTCTCTTATCGGATTGTAAATGTTCGAACGTCCTCCAATTGTTGTATTGTATCGAACATTATTTCGAGAATTTGAGTGAACAATCGAATTTCTCAATCGAAGAGATAGTCAGTTATCTCAAGATTTATACAATATCATATCCGTGTATCTTCGCTCGAATGATGAATTCGACGGATGAAGTTTGTAATTTGGAAGTGTTGGAACAAATCAGGAAATGTCTCCGATATTTCGAAGAGTCATGGAACCATGATCCTTGTGATGTGTTCCGTATAAATTTGTTGAGAATTTTCTATGTAACAATCGTGACGTTTACACCTGAAATGGGATCGATTTCGAATAAAAATAAAATTTTCCCAAAATTAATATCGATAAGAAAAGATCATAATATTATCGATTGTCAACAATTGGTGCAGGAAGCGAAACGGTTATTTTTGTTGATTGTCGAGTACGGAAAATTGTCGAATGTGACGAGTGTTTCACTTCTGGTGACGATTCGTTGTATCGTCGATTTGATACGATGTCGTCCATATATGTATAAAGATTTGGTGAATTTAATGGAAAGTATTTGTTTGAACGTTCCCAAATATTTTGAGAAGACTCAAATTCAAAATTTGAATCAGATTATTTTGATGGAGTTGAAAGTCATCGAACGATTATCAATTTCTTTCATTTTCAACGAACAATTAATTAATATTTTTCGGTCATTGGATGAGAGTCCTAATCGTAATTGTAAAATGCTTCCTCTCACCCAGGCGGAATTGATGGAATTGGGAAAATTGTCGATTGATTGGAAATGCACAAAAATTGCAGAGAAGAATATGATGACAAGTAGTAGAAAACGGAAACGAGTCATCAATCAAATGGAACCGTCGAAAATGAAGAAAATAGAAACGAAGAAGAATATGGAAGTATCGAAACGATTGATCGTTTACGAGAAAGATTTGATAGAGAAAAAGTTACGTGAAGTGAATAAAACGAGATATTTCCATAAATATCGAGAGCAGATGATATTTGATGGAATTCAACGACTCATTAATAATTGTGTTCGATGTACAGGAATGTATGTGAGAGAGATTCATTCAGAGAATGATCTGAAGAAGAAACAGAATCAATTGAATGATATTTCGACGACATTTGGACGATTGGGACAAACCGTCAATTATTCGTCGAATTCCATTCATTATTTATCGATTAATTCATTGTTAAATAATGAGATTGCTATGAAGAAATTGAAAAAGATAATTTTCGATTTACTTTATGGTCGTGTGATTGATGATGAAATTATCGATTTATTCCTTTATTGGCTCTATAAAGAATATTGTCTATGTTCTGGTTATTTATCCAAAGGACGACCACCATCAACACATGGTCGATATAAGAGTGTAGCTAAATTACTTTTCAGTTTAGTTAGTGAATTGGAGACACATCATATCGCCGAACAATCGAAACATCATTCTTATTTTAATACGATGAAAAACCGTTTTGTTCTTTGTGATTATTTGGAGAATAATTCCATCTCACAATCATCATCATCATCTTCATCGATGATGACATTTGATTGTTCGTTCGAAAAATTGATTTTATTATCACCTAATATTCCCAATGAAACTTTTAGTTTTATTAAAGAATTTTGTCTAATTTGTCATCGGACCATTATGGCACGTCAAAAGAAAACAAACAACGACATGTCTATGACACAGATGCAACGGATAACTAATCAAGGATTAATTATAGTTTATAAATTATTAGTTCAGAGATTGGATGATGATCATGATGAGAAATTGTTGAGTATTTTAAAAGATTTCATCTTTTACACTGAAGACGATGATGGAGATCGAGAGAATTTGTTGAGTTCACAAACTCTTTCACTTCTCATTCAATTGTATCGACAAATTCCAATAATTCGATCAATCATCGAACGAATGGCGAGAGAATGTGTGGAAAACTTAATTCTAAATGAAATGGACGAAGTGAGAAAGTTGTCTGTTCAGGATTTATATTTGAAATTCCGTTTGATGGTTCGATTAATTCCTTATTCCGTCCATATGTTATATGAAACGAGAGAATTGTATGTAGAATTGAATGAGATAGAAGAAGTGAAAGAGATCATACACATCAGTATCGAATCAAGTCTTCAACGTTTCCTCTTCGCCAATGATGATATTATCGATCAATTCCATCAATTCATTATCGATTCGACTAACGAGAAAGATATGAATGAAAATGAATTGGAGTCATCGAAAGAATTTCTCAAAATCGTTCTCGATGTTCTCCAATTCCATAAGATCCTCCAATTCAATACTAATGACGATAAACGGTTCGATATCAGAAATCCTAATTTATTATTTCCTTCGAAAATCGCTCAAACATTATACGAATTATTTCAACAAAAAACATTTCCAATCACTCACAAGAATCACATTCAATTTCTTAATTCATTCGTAGGAAGTTTACCAACTGAAACTTGTGAGGAACTCGTACAGAATTTGAAGGAAATTTTCTCAGATATTCTCCTCGAAGGAGACGAAGAGACTTATTGTCAAATTACCGTTACTGATCTTCGACAATTTATTTATTGTTTAGTAACACATCCAATCATCAGTGGGAATGGAGCTCTGGAAAGAAAAGATTCCATCACCTCGAACATCTCCGTTACCAGTCAAACTAATTCCAACGGTTTTGGGATGGAAATTAAAAATCTTGTACTCGATTTAATGTTATTGTCATATGATAAAACGGAGAATGCGGATGATGATAAGAGTGAAGTGAAATTAAATACAATCACTAAAACAGCAGTTCAATTCTGTATAAAAGATCCTCGAATGAGAGACAAAAACATTCGAGGAGGTCCAATGAATGAGGAGATGTTGTTAAACATTCTTACTCTCCTCTCCGCAAATATGAGGAAGAAATTTCAAGAAAATATTTGCTCAACAATTCATGTTGTTCCAAAACATTTCCTTTATGTCATTCATCGATTTCTCAATCTTTATCAAGGTAAACGAATTTGTATTCACAACATCCTTCAAGAAATCATTCAAGATCTAATTCCTTTATGGCATTTTGAATGTTCCATGAAATACTTCTTATCCTCACTTCAATTACTCTTACCGATGTCTGCTCGCATCATCATGAGATTACCATTCGATGTATTGAAGATGGTCATTCAAAATGGTAACGAATATCGGACATGTCTCTTGCCTCAATTGCGGAATTTCCTCGGTCATCTCTCGTTGAATCAGCGCAAGAATATTTCTAGAGAAAATCAGGATTATATTGAAAATTTTCCTGGATAATTAACAAAAAACTAAAACTTGTTGACTTGAAATGAATTCAATAGAAAGTCTGATTTTTTTTCTATTTTTATTTTTCAAAATGTTCAGGAAATTCTTTTTATATTAAATAAATTTTGGTCTTTGAAATTTGCAAATAAATCTTTTTTCATTCGTTATGCGACATTAAGCTTTAATTTAAATTAATCGAAAATTAAATTTAAAAATTTTTTTGGATGATATTAAATTTTTTTAATTTCTGTTGTCATGGTAACTATGATACATTTTCATTTGGATTAGTTTGTGCTAATGTCGGCGAAACGACCCAAATATTATACGCCAACTGAAGTGCAGGTATGCAATCGATTGGGAGATTTTAAAGTTTCTTTTCTGGGGAAAGTTTACGATCTGACTAACTTGATAAAAGCTCATGCTGGTGGGATTTCCGTTTTTATTTATCGGATAAAATAATTTTATAAATAGATTCCATATTATTAAAACCGATTTTGGAGATGGCTGGACAAGATATCTCTCACTGGTTCAATAAAGAAACGGAGGATGTTAATCAAATAAATTTTATTTTTTTATTCAAATATTTCTGAACAGATTCGTCGATTTGTTGATCCTAAAACTTGCATCGAAACTTACTATTGCCCTAAAGGTAGATTTGTCCACATTCCTCCACTCGAACCGAATACGAATTGGGAAAATGATTTCGCGATACCTTGGTGGAAAGACAGTAATTATTTCGTTGGTTTTCTTTCGAAACGAACAAGAATGTTAAAGATCTGGAATACTTTGACTCGAAAGAGTCACATCGTTGAGGTATGTGAAGAAGAGACGTTGAACGAGATCATGGAGAGATACAAGAAATTGAACAGACATGCAGGAAGTTATCAATGGAAATATTTTGGGACTAATTTGGATATGGATAAGACGTTGGAAGAGAACAATGTTCCGAATCACGACGAAGAATGTTATCGATTAGGATTGAACGAAGATGAATTTATCGAAGCAGTTTCCTTATATTTTAAAGACGATTTAACAGAAGATTAAATAAATTTAAGTAGAAATGTTTATTCTTTAAAATGGTAGAAATAGAATAGTTCAGATAAATAAATTCAAATAAAAAAAGAAGAAGAATTACACGAAATGAAACGAAAGTTTTTTCAAGTTTTAATATCACACGGCTGAAATTTGGAGTTTTTGAAGAGAGAAAAATTTAAATTTGATTTATATTCGAATTGGATAATAAGGATTGAGGTGGTGGTGGCATATTTCTTTGAGGAATGGCATAGGAATCATTCTCAGTTTGATTCATTAAATCCTTCAATTTCTCATGAATCAATAAACGATCATTATCGATATAATCTTTATTGACTAATGTACTCGTTTGTCTTAACGTGTTGATATATTGTTGTTCATTCGGACTGTGAATTTGTGATAATTCTGACGAGTTTGACGACGGTGTTTTCCAATCATCATCTTCATCATGACGATTCGATGATGATATTGTTAGTAAATGATTCTCATTCGAAATGGCCGTATTCTTATTGATAATTAATGATGGTGGTGAAATGAATAATGGTGGAACAGGTTTAGCCTGTTTCTCTGTTGAATAGTCATCAGGATATGAGGATTTTCCTGATTGGATATTGCGGAAGTTATTGACAGACCATGAAGTCAATTTGCATTCAGAATTCGGTTCATATTCCTGATGGTTATTATTTGGAATGTTTCGATTTGTAAATCGGTTCAATGTCGAGTAAGTTTGTGGTTGCGGGAATTGAGTTTGGTGGGATTGTGGTGGTTGTGGTGGGAACTGGAAATGAGGCGAAGCAAATTTCACTCTCGTCATAGTGGACGAATGTTGCATCGATGGTGAAGATCTCATCATATGGAAATTGGGTTTTGTGTTTCTAATGAATTTCTGATAATTCTGTTGTTGATATGGTGAATATTGGTGAGATAATGGTGGGGTTGTGGTATCAGTTGTGTTGGAATTGATATCAACTTGATTAGTCACTTGAGATGAGGTAGATGATGATGAGGATGATTCATCTAATTTCTTCTTCTGATTCTTCAACTCATTAAACGGAAGATGGGCATTATCATAATAACTTAAAGAACTTCGATTTATTCGTCGATTATTGGACGACATCACATCTTTCTCCACCGAATAAACCGATTCGGATTCAGTAAAATTCTGAGATGTTTTCTTTTTTGAATGATTATTCAATTTTGATTGAGTTTGAGGAGATTTTGTCAGTTTCTTATTGAACAATTTACATTTCCTTCTACAACATGTCAACGATACAGTCACCGTCACTAGAATGATAATTAATAGAATTGTCGTACAAGAAATTATAATATTCGTCAAATATTCGTCATTCGCTTTTCCATCAGTTGTGGTAGTTTGATATTGATGATCACTAAATAAATGATTCGATAAGATTTTATTTGATTCACGTTTCTTATACATCAAATTCTTTAGCGCAATAAATTTCTGTGATGGAAGTTTATTCTTCAAAATCAAATTGTCTGAAGTCGAATCATCAAACGAATATTCGTTAAATTGATCGTGATAATAATTGAAGAAAGACTCTTTTATATTAACGTCTTCATTATGAATGTGTTTCCGCTCAATTTTCTGATAGGCTTCTGTCACTCCCAAACCATTCGACAAACGACAAGCGAATTCTTTATTAAGATCATGTGTCAACGAAAGATGATAGAAATAAATTCGAGAAACGAAAATACTCTTCAATTCATTCTCCTCATCCTTTACTATCTCTTTCACAATCCTCAGTTTCTTTAAACGATAAATATTTCTAAAGATATTTTTCGATAAATTACCATCATCATCTTCTGATAATTTCATTTCCTCTAAACTTTTCTCTCCATAATACAAATTCTCGTTGATTTCATCGATAATTACACCATTTCTCACCCAATTGAATGTGGAAATAAATTTCTCGATATCCCAATTCTTAATGCGACATTCCAGTATTAATTTCGGTTTTGGATTCCATCCATTTCCATCAAACGGTTCCATCAATTTATCAGAAACATCAGTTAAAATGACTGATGGTCGTTCTGTTTCCAGAATGTGAATATATTGAACAAATGGTGATTGATTTATTTCATTCATATCATTCTTTATTGGAACATCAGATGCACAGGAATAAATTCCATATTGATTTCCATCAATAAACGAAATGTTTAAATTACTTGTCGTTTCTTTCAATTTTATATCATTCTTCTTCTCTTCCTTATTTTGAATATAATTCATCAGATTATTCGAATTATCATTAAATTTCCATAAAGTATTTCCCGTTATTGCTTCCGGATTTAGATGAATCAACTTAAATTGATTCTTATCGAAAACATTCAACTTTTGATGAGTTTTATCTAAATTTGTCATTTTAATAAAATCTTGAGATAACTCATATGATTGAATGTTATTCACACAATTGATGGACGTCTTTGAATATTTGTCCACATAAATTTCACGGAAATAACTCAAATTCCCCATGGACATCGATGGTAATTGATTATATGTCGAATGTAAATTTCGTTTAACCGAATCAATCGTAAATTCTGTTATGGGGAAGAAATGACTGCCAATCTGATTCTTTACACCACAACTAATTTGATATCCGATACTTTTCCTAGAAAATTTCGATGGATTGGGCAATTGGAGATGGTGCCAGATACTTTCGAAATTATGCCAGGAATTAAATATTTTCCCAGTTTTCTTATTCAATTCAATTGTCATCCATCGCCAATAAATGATGTAATTCGGTTTATCGGAAAATTTGAAATTTATATCAAACTCACAAAAAAATTGCCAGACATTCTCATTCGCTACGATTAATCTCAAATTTTCAACTTTCGGTTCATATTGAACTGCCAATTCGATCTGGTTCGATGAGAGACGATATTCACTGTTCTGTTGAAAGAATGGTTGTCGATTCTCAATCAATTCATCTACATATCCGATTTCGTTTTTACCAATTCGATTAATTGTTTTGTCATGTGTCAATGTCAATTGAGCTGATGAGAAGAAGGTGATTGCTGAACAAGAAATCTTCTTAATTTGTCGATGTGTTTTAATTAACATTTTGAAGATGATATTGTTATTGTTGTTGTTGTTGTGGAGTCGTTGAATGAACACATTCTCTAAATGAATATCAAGATTCTTATCTAATAATTGCATTCGATAATTTAATAATAAATCATCAGATGATTCATTATATTTGGAGAGTGCTGATGATAATTCTATTCGATTATTTTCTTCTAACTCCAAAATAATTGACAGATCAATATTCGATAATAATTCATATTGTGTAAGACATGACATCTCAATTAATTCATTTTCATTTAAATGAATTATCGATTTTTTTCCATCATTATTTTCATTTTCGATCTTCTCGTTAATCAATAATCGATTGAATGATGATCGATCTATAAATTTCTGATTTTTTATCATAAAATTTATTTCGTTCAATTTCGGTATTATAATTAGTTCGATTGTTCTTTGTTGTTCACTATCGTGAGTTCGATCGGTCAACATCTTACAAGTGAAATTGGCATTATCGTTCTGATTGACGTTGCGGATATGGAGATCATATTCATGTTCTGATCGATTTCCAATTAAGGAGAATTTCTTGTCGTTTAAGAAAGGATCAATCTCTCGATCCAATGTATAGAAGACACACATCTCATTTTTGCACCAAATAATTTTCGAGTCAGGTATTTCAATTGAATCGAATTTATTCGATCGAATTCGACACAGTAATCGAACATCGTCACCTTCTTTAGCATAAACTCGTCGAGATTTCCCATCGATATTCGAGAAGACGTATTCGCTCTCACACCATATCGATGGAATGAGAATGAACGGCGATAATAAAAGAAGAAACATTCTGAATATAAGAAAAAGAAAAAAATGTTTAGACTACAAATTTTTTGACGTAAAAAATGTGAATCGATAAAAAGAAATCGATGAATCTTCTCAATTCTTCACGATAAGTAATTAAATGAGAAGAAATATATTAGTGTAGGGTAAACCCACATAAATTGAACTTGAAATGGTGGGAAAATACATAAAAATCTAATCTCAAGTGTAATATGATTAACAATCTCACATTAGAAATAATTACATTAATTCTATTTTATCATCCTATCCATCCGCAAACGTACCATTACGACGATATTTATAGACATATAAATTCTCATAAGAACAAATGAATTTTTTTTTCAATTCTCCCACTCGCGCTAGAGAGGAAGATTAATAGAAAGAAATGTGTTTCAATTGTTAATTGAAATTTGCATTTGTCATCTGCAATGATGAACGACGATGACGATATTAGGTCAGATGTATTGTGAATCAAAGTTCCTCCTCCAAATGCATAAAATGGTGTTTGGGAGGCATATTGAGAGGAATCAGTTTAAGTTCCAAAGGAGGAAGTGAGACAGGAAGCGCTGAAAGAAGAATAAAAGGACTTCTGTCTTCCTAATAATATTTCCTCGCACTATATTTTCTGTTTATTATTTTCCTTCATCTGTGTCCGTATCGTCATCATTCCCATCATAATATCATTCGCCCAATCTGGGCAACAGATGAAAATAATGAGGATCCTCTTACCACATCTACTTCTTTCTCCATTTTGTCAATGAGAAGAAGATTTCTAATTCGAAATTCTTTTCGAAACTAAATCGTTTGTAAATCCACTAATTCCTTCGTTTTTATGAAGGGGAATGGGTGAGGTGAAAAGAAGTGTTTTAACATTAATTCGTATGTCAATCAATAATGTGTCAATACCAATTAGACAATTAGGAATGGGAAAGAAAACTATGAATGTTTTAAGCAGAAAGGATAAGAAACGGAGAATTAATGGATTGTCGATTAATAAACTGACGTTGTGGTTAGTCTCAAGAATTACTTATCTAATTGATAAATTATAAGAAAATTTAATGTTTATCCTCATCAATTAATACTTTCAGAAGGAACACAATAACAATCATGATAAAAATGAAGGAAGTGTTAAGAGTAGTGTCGCGAGTTTATTTCCTCATAAAACTGAATGATCATGACAATTCACTACCTAAAAATTCAATACGAACGATACCTGAGACAGAAATATACTTCAATGATTCTTCTTTTTGACAGCCATGTGAATAGCAAATGCCTCACACACCAAATACCTCGTTCACAAGTTTATCAATCAATTAACGTATTAGACAAAGATCTTTCCACATATTTACCAATCAACTCAAATTCAACCAACCACCACCACCATCATCACCACCACCTTCGACTATAAAATATTTTAACTAACTATATATATGTCTTTGATAAAAAAAATGAAGAAGAAGAATAATATGAAATGATGTTCCACCAATTTGAGGAAGAAGTAATCGTAAGAGATTATCTTCATGATAAAGTTGATTAGGTATGTCCCTAAAAATGATTGGGATTAGAATAGTGAATAGACTGGATTTAGTAACTTATCTTCCTAACAAAAGATATGACAATTGTCATATTTCTTTATGCACATTCTATGAACAAGAAGAAATTGGAGACCTGGGAGACTTAACGTTGATACATTCAGAAACTTATCACGCGAAATAAAACGACGATTCATATCGTCACATTTTTATGAGAATTAATAATTTTTATTGTAAAAAGAAAAGGTGGGAGAAAAAACGGTTTTAAATCGGAAATGATCCAAATTATTTATCTTGCTTCCTAATTATTGTGTGATGAAAAGGGGACATTTCCAGTAATACTCATTAATCAAAAGAAGAAGAAAAACAATAAATTGACAAGAACATATTGAAGACGAAGAATTAAAACATTAACTGTCAGGAAACTTACCGATTTTGTGTTTCATTTTCATTCAAAATTTACACCTCATTTCACATGTAATTTACTTTGTCATTTGGGTCTTCATCATCATCTACCATCAGACTACTATCGACGTCTAGTAGTTTTAGTTAGAATGAATTGAAGGATGAGTAATAATACGGAGAATATGGTTGATAGAAAATGATATGGACGACGAAGAAGGATAATGATGATCAGGATAAATAAACAAAGAACGGATGTCATTCACCTATCGATCATACAAAAAACAACAACTGTAAAATTAAGGCAAACTAAACAAGAAGTAAGTTAACGACAAAGTGATAATGGGAAATAGAAATATATATTTTTCTCACAATCGATTGATGACATTTTAGACGAAGAAGAAGATATCGATAATTAACTGCAGATACTTATTTCAAATGTTCGAACAATAATCCTCTCTCACTAAACAAAATTTGGATTAGGAGAAAACTATGAAGAAAATAAATTGGAAGAAATACTAAAAATTTTCACAAATTTCTTCTATTATTTCTTTCACCCTACCTAAATAGTTCATAGGAAGAATTTATGAATTGGAATGATGGAGCATATAAATGAATTTCTTTTTCAAATAGAAAAATTACCGAAAAATGTTTGTTTAAATGAAACATGTAATCGCGTTTGTTCGGATGTAATCAGCTGCATATCAGATTAAATTAATTGACCATCGGGTACTTGTATCGGGGGTAGCCGTTGGATTTAAATCTGCTTAATACGATACAAATCATACACGCTACTCTTGAAAGGATTCATTACTAATTCTAATTGTTCGGTTGAATGATGAAGGATCCCCATATAATCTTTCAACGCCATCAACATTTCCATTACTTTCCGATTATTATTATTAGTACATTAATTTGACTGATACTAAACAGTTAGTTGATATTGAAAATTGACAGCTGTGTCAGCTGATGCACACTAACAAGGAATGAAGTTGGAAGCATAACACGATTCCTGCTGCGATATGGGACTCGATGAATAATTGAGCAAAATGCTGTTCTATTGTCTTTGAGAAGAAATTAGTGTGAATTCTCCTTCCTCTTTTTAATCGACGCATGTTTGAGTTTTGTTGTTGAAAGAATTAACAGGAAGTCATCAAACAATACTAGGCAACTGTCCTTTACAATAAGAAAATGAAAGGAGGTACAACTTTTGGACTTGAGAAGAGTTCGTGTGAAGACTAGGACAATATCTCTATCTTTGGACAATTCGATCATTAGCAGAATTACTTACAGATCAATGACAACGTTTTTTCGTCATCAATCTTTCCCATAGGAAAAAGAAAAATTAATTTGAAAAACATTATGACTTGAGGTTAGAGACGAAATGGGAATTGTGTCCTAGACCACTTCAAAGTTGTTTAGGTAAATGAATACGAGTAAACAAAAGGAAAAAGAGAATGTAAACGATAATTGTCGCAAAAGTAGAAAAGATCACGATTCGACTTTCCGTTCTTAATTTCTTGTGGCGATTGAATATCTGGAATTTAGAATTAACCGATTGTTCTATGATAATGGTTAAACTATTTTTATTGGAACGACATTTAGGAAATCAGAAGGAAAAAAAATAAGGAATTTTCAAATTATTCTTTTGGATCAGTTACCAGTGAATCTGAAATCAATTTGGAAGAAATTATAAATGATTCGAAGGATTTTCTTTTATTCCATTAAAGAAAAATCAATTTTCTTCCTATTTACACATGTCTCCCTCTTGAGCGATCAGTGTTGCATTCAGTTGCCGCCCAAAATATCACAGAGAATCAACTGTAAGTGTTTGTCAGGAGACTGGTGAATGGAAAGATGAAAAGGAGAGAATGCTTCCGGTTTCAACCGAACGGCTACTTTGATGGAATCTTTCCTTTCCCTATGAACAATTTGTTGATAGATAAAATTACATTTTCTTCAATAAAATCAACGTTGAGATGTTAGTGAAGAATGTGGGGAAGCCTTCAAGAAGAATCAGTTGAAGAAGATCGATTCCATTACTAATAAATTAGAATTGAAAAATATTTGTTGTTGAGAAAGGGGAATGCAGTTTTTCTTTGCACATATGTGCAGTGTATCGAAAGAATCTTTGAACAATTATCGAAGAAATATTGATAGAAGAATGCGAACATCAATCAGGCAATATCAGTGGAAAACGAATATTTCATGGACCATGCAAACGATTGACGGTCATGCATGAAACCTGAAGATTGTTACAGATCGATCGAAGGCGAATAGATGTAGTTGGGCGTGTTTGGAGAGAGGAGGTCTCTCAATTCTTTCTCGAATGATCGAGTTTAATGATAAGGTTGAGAAGAATAAATGTGAAGAATCTTTACAAATATTCAGCTGCATGGACTGAGATGATGGTAGTTGAAGATGATATCGATCATTTATTTTATCATATTATCATATTTCAATAAATTCTCACACCATTCGATTTCACCTAATTCGCCTCCTAATTGTTTACGACCTTCTTTATACGCTCATTTACTCCGATCTTGTGATGGTTCTCATAAAAAGTTTAATAAGAAAAATTATTGGGAAGACTAAACGATTTGAGGTGAGAACGATCGTTATTCATCGTAAAAATTAAATTAATTTCTAATTGAAACTTTCTCGATGAGAAATATTGTTGGGAAAAATGAAAAATATATGGAGAAAAATGGAGAAATATTTTTTTCTTATTTCCAGTTGGAATTCGCAAAAAATTGGATGAATTCTTTGGAATTGGTTGGAAGAAAATGAATCTTTACTACTATTCTTTCTTCGATTGTCATTATTTCATTGTTTATTTCACGTCAGTAGACTGTCATCAAATATTGATGATGTAATGCAAACAATACGTTCTTCTCTACCCAATTTACAGGAAGCGAACGAAGGAAATATTCTAAACAAACTGTGAAGTTGTTAATCATCAAATCGTTCTATGACATCATCATTCTCTTAATAGAATCTTTATCCCAAAAGAAATATTTATGCAAAAAACATTTCATCATCTTCCTTCATTAAATATCCATTAAGATGTTCGATCCGGAAAAATTAGAATACTAAAGACCAATCTATTGACCGCCAATCAATTGCCGCTCATATTTTGTCATGTACTGTCAATTCTGATGGTTGTGCAATATCTCTCAACACCGAAATTATTCGAAAATTTTGTCGATTGGAGGCAATAATAATATTGGAGGCGATTTAGAGTCGATGCTCCTCCTTATAATTCTTCGTACACTATTCTACATTACTAGTACGAATATGGAGATGAAACATATAATTTTCTCTCAACTTTTTTTTATCCAACACTTTTCTTTCAACGAACATCATAATATGAATGCAAATTTATATCATCTAATTTTTCCTTCTTTTTATTGTGACGATGATGACGACGATGGTGGTGGTAGTTGTGGATATGCAGATAAAATATATTCAGTGTCGATAATTATTAGAGAGATAGTTGGGAGTTGGGGGGAAGATATTGGGGAAAATTATAAGAATGACCTGAATGAAAGAGTAATATAATAGGAGAGACGATATAATCGAAATAGATAGTTAAGAATTTGGATGTAGATGGAAATTATAAAGACCAAATTCGTTAACTGACCACTGTCCATTAGATCATTTCCTACTCTCGTTTCTCATTAAACTTTTCGTGATATTTACTTGAGGATCGACTATGCAGCATCGATATGAGAAGAAGGAATATTGTTATTTTGTCGAATATTTTCATGAATGTGGATGAATGTTGACCAATTTTCTTCCGTGACTATCCTATCTATCTTTCAACATTGTTCTCGTACTAGATATGGAATGACGTGAGAGAGAATGGAAGAAACAGAATAAAATTGAATTGCAGAAGGAATGTGGAGGAAAGCGGATGTGAGAATAATAAAAAAATTGAGGTAACAGTTTATCGATATCGATATCAGCAAACCATATTCGAACCTAATTTAATTATTAACTATTCCCACTTCCGTTCCACTAAAAATGTGCAGTTAGATTTGGAGAGAAGGAAAGTTTATTGTGCAATAAATTCCTTCCAGCTCGAATACCTCCCCGACAAATCGATCACAACAATAATTTCAAGATAAAACTTCCCGTTTGGATAGAGATGATAATTATTGGGGGGAAATTATATATTTCCTTAATTAATTTATTCAAAAAATGCATTTCAATGATAATAACGAGAATATTATGTAATTCGATGATAATTAATATTATTGGTAGTGTGAATCTTTCGAACGATGGAGAAGGAAATCCACAATTATTTTTATAGTTCTCACTTATCCAATTTTATTCGAACCAGACAAAAATGTCAATCTCATAAAAATTTGTGAATCGACAAGAATTGTTAATTCAATTATATCAACAACAACAACATTTTTGGTTATTGAATGAGAAACGACACCTAAATTCTCAACCATCTCCATCTAATAAAAGAGAAGTAACATTGAACAAGGAACAATAAGGATGAGAACAGTAAAGGAAAAAGACAGAAGATTCTTAAAGTGAAAATATGAAACTGGAAGAAGCTACTTGAAGTCTCTAACTGAAACATTTGATGTTGTTTACATAAACACCATTCCAAAAACTACCTTTCCATTCATGAAATGTTTGAGAAAATTTTATTCATATCATGTCGTAAATGTCAATAAAACATCAAGGTCCTCACACCAAAAACATATTTTAAGTGGAAATTTAATTTCAGTTGAAAATCCCATTAGAAATATACTTCTCCAACTTTTTTCCACTAATCTATCATGCTGATGAAAATTTCTGATAAAATTATATAACTTCACGAAATGGAACGATATAAGGAATAATGTTGTGGTGGAATAACATAAAACCGATAATTAAAAATTGATTAAAAATGAAAGAGATTAACTTTGTTTTATAGTTTCCTCTCATACCAAAAAAGCGAAAGGATTGACAAACGACTGTTACATTTTTCCTTTTCTTATCATCATGAAACTTATGTACATGGAATATTTTTAGGGTTCAACTTCTCCACCATTTACATACTACGGAAGGCGATGATGTAATATCATGTGATATCAATCATCTTTTCATTAAGAATTTAGGTATAAAACTATTTTTCATGCAATTTCTTCATTCACATAAAACTTCTTCTTCGACGTTTCGTGCAATTTAATATGAGGAACATTCCATTCGACTGGAGGAGAATATATCAGTCATAGCAACTATGATGGATGGTGAAGATAAGAATGGAAACATGAAATGGTAGAGAAGTTATTGGAGTAGAAGAAATGAAAATGAAATATTCATTAACATTGAGTCGACATGATGAGATGAATGTCAGTAGTTCGGAATTAAGGAGAAAGTATCCGCTCGAATTATTAGCGAAAAGAAAATGGAATTGAATTTCGAGTCTCTCATCTAATTCGAATTATTCCATAAACTGAGAGGTTGGGAGATATTATGTGGAGACTGAGACATATGCTACATCATCATATTGAATGTTTACCTCATCAATATGATATTATGTTGAAGAAAGAGGAAATCTTCTTCCATCAGTCCCCTCTAATAATGATGAGAGTGATGATGAGCTTAACCTCACACAATTTGGTCTTTGAAAAAAAGTCGGCAAATTCAAACGTACCGCTATCATTACGCTCCTCTTTACTAATTTGAATGATCAATAATTATATAATATTCTCAGAACTTTCCATCGGTAATGATGAGAATAAGATTCTTTTCAGATTTGTTACAGTTTTCTCAAATTACTGGAATGGTGTTGATAAAAAGTGATAGAATTAGATGAGATATATCTCATCTAATATTAAGGAAACTGATAAATATAGAATGGAAAACGAAAAAATCAGTTCGTTCATTTCTTTCCCAACTTTCCAATCGTGAAAAAATAGAATGTTGAGATAAAATAGAAATTGTGGTTAAATGGAGAATAATCATATTGTTGTTCGACTTCATCAATCATTGATTTTAATATTCGATCGATTGAATATTGTCGTTTTCAATTGTAGTTCTGTTCAATGAATGGCATATTCAATTGGTTAGGTGCAACGTATATTGATTGTTGTTCATAAATATGGTGCAGGTTCAAATGTGACCAGAGACTATTGATATATAGAGATATCGATAAATGTAATTATGAGATGCATGTTTTGTTCTTAACGACACTGCCAATTCCTCTTCTACCCTCCCTCCTCCCATAAATAATTCATTGTCTTCCTTAGAGAATCGACACAACAATTTCCAGTCACAACAACGAAACGACTGTCAAAAAAAGCACAAGATAATAATTGGAAACGAATAAGAAATTATATTTTCGGAAATTATGAAGGAAAGCAAATGTTAAACATTTCTAATTTTTCATCTATCCACCATTTCTGACGTATACTCTTCCTGCCACTTCTCACTTTCTTCAAATCGTATAAATTATGATGGTGGATATAATTGAGAAATATCTCAACCAATTCTTCTCATTATAATCAATCGATAATTGAGTTCGTTATTCTCTAAAAAATAAATACTCTCCCACCACCAAAAAAAAACGAATAGAAAACAAATAAGCAAATGAAAGTTGATGTGTGGATAATGTGTTGTTAATTGAGCAAACAATGTTCGATGTCATCAGGCAGCAGCATCATCATCATCATCATCAACATCTTCATCATTATCGTCAATGAATAAAAAGTAAACAAATGAAATTTTTTCTTTTCAGCCAAATCAGATTTATTTCTTATCAAGAAAAAAGAAAGTTCTAAAAGAAAAATGATTATTGGCTATTCGAACAATAATTCTAAAAAAATGGATGGAACCGATGAAGCGTGTACATGAAATGGAACGTTATTTACGTAAAATTTGACCAGACGAAATTAAAAAAATAAAGTGGAATAGAAACGTGATTCATAATATAAACACTATCGTCCATTATCATTCTGAACGGTACGGTCGTCATCTTATCAGTAAATAGTAGTGAATGATTTGAATACATAATCTGACGACCTCGATCATCGGAAGAAATGGTTATTCCGAATGAAATGAAGGGAAATCAGTTTGTAAGAATATTTCGATTTAATATTCAAAATGATAACTGAACCGCAAATAATTTCCACTAATATCAATGTTATTCACTGGTAATACACAATTGATAGTGATGATAAGCTCTTCCTCATTTCACTCGTATTCACACATGTTCGGATGGAGGAGAATGTATTTCTCCTTTATCCACATAAATTCTGTTTCATAGTCTTCCATTCAGTCTTCATCATTCACCAATATCGTCAATGATTGCTACACTTCCACGTTCGTAAGAGAATCTTGTTCGAGTGAATACATGTTATTCCAACAATTTCAACACTATCTATTCCTTCACTTAATTTGTAACGTCAACTTGAATAAGTTCGTTCATTTAATCGAAGTAAAAGGTTCTGTTTTCTTTTCTCCGAATGGAGATAATGCGGAAAATCGGGAAACGACCGAACGTGACAAACTTATCCATTCCATCGAATAAACATATATATTATTATTTAACTCCAAACGAATTATGAAAGAATTTGAAAATTTCAAATGATAAGTAAAGTATTAGGAAACGGAACATATTCCCAAATTAATACGAATCTACAAAACTGGTTCCTCATCCCCACTTAATATAAGTCAATGAAAATGCTACACACGGACACCGGATATCATAAATAATAGCTAATGATATTTAATGGAGAAACGTGAAAGTTTTCTTAATAAGAAATTCTCTTTATTGAAGATCAACTTTATGAGGTTTTTCCGTAAACGAACGGGGATCTAAATGTTCTTGTCTTCTGCCTCATAAGTGTGTAGTGGATGAACGAGCAGTTCGATTGAAAGAAGACATATAGAGATGTTAGTAAGAGGAGAGAAGTACCAGAAGTAGACGTATATTGTTAGTAAACATTTCTTTCCAATTTAAAATGATTTCTCCTTCTCTAACACAGACGACGAAGAAGACGAAGAATTCGGATTATTTAAAATGGATTTATTCGAAATAAGAAAAAAGTTTGGACGTAGGTCGACAATGAAACGAATATTTTTTTCAATGATACGGAATTGAATCGAATCAATTACGGTTTGATGTTAATCCATTATTCATCGACATCAAACGGCTCGTAAGTCCTCCCCACAAAAATGAGAAGAAAAGACTCAAAATAAAATTTTAATGAGCATTCTTCATGATCACGTCAAAGACGATATAAGATCGACTGGTTAACATTAGTCCGTGGAAAATTTCTTTTGAATAATTTTTCTTTTTTTGGATTTGCATCCACATTCTATTCAGTGGAAGACAAAAGCTTTTCTGAAAATATTTTCATGAATTTCATGAAAGAACGTGACGATAAATATTCAAGTACTATCTCCTGATTGTTGGACGATTGCCTTTCAACACATTTCCACCAAGACATGTCGTTCCAATCGTTGAATTGAATTCATTCGATTCCTACCAGATTCACTTTCTAACCTGCCAACTATTTATCGGACAAGAAAAAATTAAAAAGATTTATTGTTTGAGTTTGGCTGAATGAAAATGGATAATATGAAAATTAGAAAACTAAACAATGTGTGTGAAGGGAATAGATGTAACAGATTATTGAGAAGTTTTACTCGTGAGTCTAACAATTCTTCTTTGTTTTGAGAAGGAATCGTAAACATTGTAAAGTTGTTAGAAAGTAATAGATAATAATAATATCATACAATGGGATGATATGTTGAAAATTTATCATGAAAATGACGACAGGTGTTAATGACAATATGATCATGATGATCTCAATAAACTATTCTTTTATTTTATTTGAGAGAGATAAGTATATGATAAAATAAATTGCCCATCACTTCACAAATGTTTGTGCATTGGTAATTGGGACGATAAGAATGATTTCAATGAAGTGATGCACCTGATGCCAAAGTAAACAGAAGATTTTAATGAGCACATCCTTCAAACTAAATATCGACTTCCGAAAAGATAATAGTGAAAATTTTTCCTTTCTCCTCATCGAAAAGAAGAAAACGGAAATTTGTTTTGAAGAAAACTATTCCGTTGAGTGATTGGATGGAAAGTGATTCTAATCGTGATTCGGGATAGTCATAAAACAAATTGAGCGTTACTGACAGTGATTAATTAAAGAATGCACAAGAATTTGAGACGGAAGTGATTCATTTGGCGTGTGTTAAGATACATTATCACACAATCATCAAAAGAACACACATTCCACTCACACATAACATGATCAATTATCTGAGGTAGAATCAAACGAATTTTCGAACGAATCGAGAAGAAAAATCGAGGAATTTTACGTATTCCGAATCTATTTGAATGAAATGAAAGAACAGGAATTTTGGTGGAGAAAACGAAAATATTTATGAAAATTATTATTGTTAGACACATCCCTAAACATCCTGATGCGGTAATAGGAAATAGGAAAAAAAAGTTTTTGTGAATTGAATTCCAACAAAAGAGAATTGCGCAAACATTCACTTAGAGGGATATGGCCAGAGAACTGCGCTGAATGGATATTGTGCTCATAAATGTATTGCCTTCCGTCACAACTACCGGTATAGTTTATCGAGTGCTTATCGACAATTAGCTTAATCGTTTAAACATCTATAAAAAGGAATTGTAATAATCGTCTTCTTCTATTTTGTTTTCCATCGATATCAACAACAACTTTCTTGTACTTCATCGATCTCACTCATCGTCAAATGGATTTCGTGTAAATTTGCGAGAATTTCCTACTTTTCGAGAGAAGTCCCTTACGGTCAAACAAATGGGATATTCTTAGAGCATATTCGCTATTAGAGTGTGTCGAGGACTGAAATAACTGTATGAATATGGTAAGTAAGTGGGAGAAGAGTGTGGAGAAGTTTCGGTGAGAAAAAGTGAGTTCGTTTATCAAAATCCTGTATAGTTTTGGTAACTCCAATTCGATAAATGTTATTTGAGGCAAATATTAATCTGTCCATTGCAATCAACATCTACATTTGCAGAATTTGTAAGATATTTAAACATTAAATTATTTCCTGATAAATTTACGAAGAAGAAATAATATAGCACGAACTAAACGAGTTGAAAGCATCAAAATTACAAATCGATTAATCGTCTTACACATTATTGTGGAAGAAGACGCCACACAAAGAACATGATGCCACATATCGATGACACATTAGATCACGTTAACTGTCGAACACGCAATCAGATGCATCGACCTTTGTAATTTGAGGTTACTGCTCAAAACCGTTTCCATACCAACTATAGGAAAAATTACAAAAATTCGAACAAGAATATAATTCAACTAAAAAAGAATTATAAAATATATTTTAAACTTGTAAAATTGTAAGATTGATGAGACTTAATAAATAGAGTCGTGCGAATGGTGAGCATGTTGGAGAACAGATGTTTATCTTCTTCTGATGATGATGATGGCATCTGAGATTGTGTGAGAGATAATAAGAGAAAGTTTATTTTCTTTCAAAATAATCCGAATTACTTTCTTTAAAACAATTGTTGTTGTGAAAGAAATGATTCTTTTTATTATTGAAAGGAAAATATTATTTCAATATGACGATGATGATGATGATGATGATGATTAAACTTTTTGTCAGTACATGAATTACTTACTCACACATTCTCCCAAACAAACAATGACCTCTAATACCATTAAGTCTCGGAGGCGAGTTTTCTTATGCCACTTTCTCTATTGTTTCTCAGTTAATGAAGGAATCAAATAGAACGTATGCGAATAAAAATGATAATACCAAAAGAAGGATTGCGATTAGAACAATGCCAATTGAAACTTCCCATTTCGAAAGAGCACACACTTATAATCATTAACTATATCGATTGATTGATTGATTGATTGATCGATTTGATTGAATCGAAAAAAATGGAGAATGAATAAAAGAAAGAAATGTTTGAATGAATCAGTTATTGAGAGTAAGTGAACGAAATTGAACTATCGCCTCTACCTCAAAGTTTTGTTCGTTCATATACTTTTTTTAAAAAAAAATGTGAAGGTAAGACGTCCCGCATTGTTTTCTATTGATTTGTCGACAGAATATTAACTGACTTACAACAAACCATACAACAACTACAATTCTCATCGTTTTGTTTAATTGCATTCTTTTCCTCCTTCTCCTCCTTCTCCTCCTTCTTCTTCCCCTTCTGGGAGAGATTGGTAGGAGAATGTCAATCGAACGAAGCAGAAAACTGTTCGACCTTCAATTTATCAATCAATCAATCATAATATTAGTAAGATGATTGAAGGAAATAGGAAGAATGAAATGTAAATTTTAGAAGAAAAGAATCCATAAATTTCGCGGTGAAAGTTTTATGCATTTCTCAATTTCTCTTGTAACATCCGTTTCATACTGTTTCCACTATTATCCATTGAACAAAACAAATTCGAATGAAAAGGAATTCGAAGGAGAGCTTGACTGGTTGTTGCTCATTTCCGAAATATTTCCTTCTTTCATGTCATCGATGAGGAACTACTACTACTTGGTGGTGAGTATCTTCAAAGTAGAAGAATACATCACCGTCAACTTTCACTAGAATATGGGAAGTGGTTGGAGAAATGGTTGACATCGAATTTGTTAAAAATAACACAATGAAATTATCGAAGTATTCAAGTTCTCCTCTGATAGCGCCGATTGAGTGAAGATATAGATAAGTGTCATCTTATTTCCATACCTTCACCATCACATTGTTTGAACGAATAAATGAATTTAAAAAATAACGAGCAAAAAATGCGAGAAGCGCAATAGCAATAAAATTGGATTATATTTCTTTTGAACTCGTTCAAATGAAGGTGCTAAAGATCGGCGTATAAAATTATCGCCGCTACCGGATGCAGTCGTTAAAGACATCTGGACCAAATGTTTGACTTTATTATCTTCTAATCATCTTATAAATATAAATTGAAATTATTCTTTCTTTTTTTCCTTTTTTTTTTAGAGAAGTTTTTTTTTAAGAAGTTCAGGAACTCATCGAAGAATTTACTTTTATAGGAAAATAACAAATAAGAAAAAAAAACAAATATTCATCATCATCATCATCTCACTTTCTTTTTTGACCTGAATAACTGTAATAACTTCACAGTTGGTAGTCCAAGAAAATTACCTCAAATTGAATAATCTTCATAATTAAGTCTTGTGAGTAACATTGTCTAAAGCGAATTGAAGCAACGAAAGTGTAAGTTCTTTACAAGCATCTGTTGTTATTATTTGCTTCCGTAATCCCTAGAAAAATTTCCTTTGTTTGTTTGAACGAACTGGTCAAACAACAAACGAATTCGACTTCTCATTTTAATCGACTGAATAATCGAATGAGAAATTCTCCATCAAACTGTTCGATGATACTCTCACTCTTCAGATTGGGGAGTGGAGTCGTTATTTCGAATCGAAAAGTTCGAATAAAATAAATGAGGAATGTTTTGATGGAAATTAATGCGAATTTTGATGCGGGACATCTCCTTCGTCCCATTCCGAAATTTCCAATGGAATTATTCTCAAACAATTTTACATTTGGTGAAATTATCGTATTATGATAAATCGATAATTGATTATCCAATATTATCGTTTTCGAACATTTACGACTAATTACACTAAAAATTGAATGAAATAAATCTGTTTATTGAAATGAGGAGAACCTGGGCGCTGTTGAATGTTCTTTCATTGTATCGTTTAAGAAATTATTCAATTCTTCAAATTCATTGACATTCTCATAAGATAATAACTGAAAATCATTAGAATAAATCATCCATTAAATTTAAATCGAAAACATTTTGTTTATTAAATTTCTGTAGAATGAGTTGGAATAATTCTTCTTGTTTCTTTTCATTTTTACATAGACGATAAATGGAAAATGTCAATAAACTTCCACTTGTCTCATAACCAGCGATGAGACAAAAAGCCAAATTCGATTTAATCGATGTGAAATGATATCGTTTCTTTATCATTTCTGTTAACAGATCATTCGGTGCCTCACCTGATCGAATCAATTCACAACGTTCATTGATTAGTTGATGAAGATTAGAATCTGGAAAAAAATTCTAAAAATTAAATTTAAAAATAATTTAAAAACTTTTTATGTTACTGGAAATGAAGGTAAGAAAGTCTAATATGGGAAGGACGAATAAATATTGAAGAATTGGGAATATATCTGACAAATTTTTATTAAAAATTAAATTAAAAACATAAAAAAATCAAACTTAATAGACAAGTAAAGAAATTGGAAAGTTTCGTAAGTTCATTAGCGAATTGATGTAATTTGTCGAATGAACTGTCACGTTTCTGAAAATGTTGAGTCAAATAAGAATAATTCTTTTTACTTTGAATGAAGTCCTCGATGACATCGAATGAGAAAATTTGAGAAATTCTGATGGAAAGAAATTGTGAGAGAAATTATTGGAAAAATTCACTTTTGTATATCGATCAATTCCTCCGAATTTTTCTCTAATAAATTGATTAATAAAATTCTCATATATTTCTCCGTGATTCGTTTTTCATTCTATAATTTTTTTTTTAAATTACCAAATCGGAAAATTATTCAAACAAATCTCTTTTTATTAAAGAACATCGTTCTCGCAATATCTCCTCGCCACAATTGCCAATTGTGATAATTGGAGGAGAAGATATTGGAATAATAAGAATTCTTCAAATAATCACTAATGCCAATTGACTGGAATTGAAATGAGAATTGAAATGAGAATTTCAACATTAAAAAAATGGAAACTTTTCTGTGAAAACAATTTTGAAAATTTCCAACAAATAATTTTTCGATAGTTTGTTTATCGTCTAAAATTAGTATAAATTGATAACCATCAAGATATCTGAAAAAGTAAATGATGGAAAAAATGATGAAAAATGAAACTGACCCGAATTTTTCTCCATAACATTCACTCCATTGTCGAATGGAATTCTTATAACCGAATCGTATTAGATGGAATGTGGAGCCGATAAACGGTAAAGGAAATGGTCCAGATATTTTGTGAAATTTTAATAAGAATTTCCATCTAAAAAATGTAGAAAATTCAATTTAATTGAGTTGAAATTGATGAATCGAAACCTGATGTAATAGAATGTGAGATAAGTGATGGTAATTAATGATAATAATATGGTGAACATGACGATGAGGAAAATGGAAATTATCTGTCGTGTGAAGGACGATTTGTGGAAATAGAAATTTTTTATTGAAAAAAAATTTTGAAAAAAAATTTTATGATGGAAATTGTTGGCTAAATGATTTGATGAATTGTCTGAAGCGTTATTCAACCAACTTGAAATTGAAGACATTGAGAGATGTAGGTCAATTTCGATATTCGACGAAATGTTTATTGGAAAAATATGAAGAGAAGGTGGAGAAGAAGGAAATCGAATCTGATGAGAATCAGATAGAAATCATCAAAAATTATTTGATGCCTTTCGCTCAACTTGCAATCAAACGATTGAGTGACGGTTCGAAAAAATCAATTTTAAAAAATTTCTTCTCATCTTCATCATCATTATCGTCGAAATTGGAGAAAGGAGTTTATTTATATGGAGGTGTTGGTAGTGGGAAAACGATGTTGATGAATTTGACATTTGATTGGATTTCAAATGAATTGCAAAAAGATGGATTAATGAAGAGGGAAATGAATGTGAATAATCAATTGATACGTAGTCAATTGGATGGAATTCGACGATGTCATTTCATTTCATTTATGAAAGAATTTCATTTAAATTTACATCGATTGAAAATGGAAGGAAATGTGATGAATGGAGTGGAATTGATTGGAGAGAGAATATTGAAAGAATCATCGATAATTTGTTTTGATGAATTCCAAGTGACAGATATTGCTGATGCAATGATTATGAGGAATTTATTCCAATATTTATTCGATCATCAACTTCTCATTTTTGGAACGAGTAATCGTCGACCGAACGATCTCTATCTTAACGGTTTACAACGAAGTAATTTTCTACCATTTATTCCATTATTGGAATCTCATACTTTTCCCATACAAATTCTTCAACATAAAGATTATCGTATTGATCAACAACAACAACAACGGGAAGAAGAAGAAGAAGAATCGAAAGACATTGATGAAAAAGAGAAATTTTTAAGAAGGAAATTTCTCTTAAAAAATTCACCTAAAACTTTCTTTAGTTTCGATGACGAATCGTCGAATGATATTGTGGAATGGATGAAAAGAAAAGATGAATCAATCGAATCGTTAAATGAATTGAAAGGTGAGGAGATGATGGTGGAGAGTTTTGGGAGGAAGATCATAATACCAAATTTAATAAAATTTTCGAAAGAAAATTTCGAAATGAAATTTGGATTTTATTCATTCAACGAATTATTCGAAGAAAATAAAAGTTCCATCGATTATGAAAGTATCACCGATGTTTGTTTGAATGGATTAATCGTCTCAAATTTCCCATTTTATGGAATTGATGTTTTTCAGAATTCGTCAGCATTTCGACGCTTCATCACTTTCATTGATATCGTTTATGATAAGAATCGATTACTCATTCTCCAATTAGACGAATTAAATCGAATTAATTCGCTCGAACAACTTTTCTCTATTAAACGTCAATTGGATGAGTCAGTTCTGTATGATCGAATGAAACATCTAGCTGATTATACGGACGGAAAGATCGATAAGAACATCAGTTTATTGACAAATGAAGATGAACGTTTCTCCATCCAACGAACAATTAGTCGACTAAATGAAATTTTCAATTCAAAAACTTATTGGGAGAAATCGATTAGATGAAAATTATTTAATAAAACTTTATTTTTAATAAATTATGCTAATGTTGCTTGATCTGACATTCGTTCTGCTATCGGTTTTGGATTCACTTTAAAGAGAACAATACAGAATATTGCACATAATAATAGTACGATAATTGCTACGATACTAATTAGAGTAATGAGCATCGCATTGAACTGAATTGGTCCGTCGATATCTTTCGAATTAGCAGACGGTACGGTCAACGTTCTGGTTTGGGGACCGTCCAAATCCGTTACCATTCCAGCATGTCCATATGATTCACGATTTCTTGGTGTGGAAAATAGGAAGTTTGCTCTCCTCTGCACCATTCGGTTAACGGAGTAACAAATGAAAACGGATCAAATTAAATTCGAATTTTTATTGAATGAAATCCATTCAAACCCATTGTGAAATGTTGGAAATGGACCTTCATTCGACTAACAACTCCTTTTACATTATTTGAATGAATTGAGAAAAATTCCTTTAACCTTCCCAACTAATTCCACAAGAATAATTGTGATGAATAATCAGGAATTCCAAAAAAAAAAGAATTTTAAAAAATTTTACCAATTCTCACTGTTGTTGTTAAAAAGTTTGAATTTAAAATTTTAAAAAAATTTCAAAATTTTCTTTATAAATATGATCTTATTCTCCAAATTTAAATTAGTTACAATCTGTTTTGGAATCGGAACAAAATTGGACCCTCGATAATTAAAGATGAATGAAAAAGATGGTGATAATATCGAAGAAATCAGATTAAGTGAAGGTTCGAATAATTTTACATTTGTCTTAGTGTGATCGATTGGCAGATGGGACCTATGAGGCAGAGAAGTTAAAGGAAGAATGCGAAGATGGTTTGAAAGAACTGACAAGCCAATTGAACGAGCTATCAACGAACGAAGAGAAATTGATGTTGAATTCTGAAGTCTTGAAATTGCAATCGACTCTAGGAGGTTTCATTTTGATATTTTGAATATTTGTATTTCTACTCATTACAGATATCACATCCAGATTGAACGAAGTAAAAGATGAAAATGGAAAATTGAGATCAGAAATTCGTGTATTGAGTCAGTATGTGGAGAATTTGGTTACATCAAGTTCGATCTTTCAGAACACAGCCATCCTCTCAACGAAACCATAAATTTATATTTAATTCATCTTTTTCATCTATTTAGAGATATAAATCTATATTTCTTATTATTCATAAATACAAATAAAAGGACATCATTCTTTGTATCGCTTGGTAAAATGTTATTCTATAATGAATTAACGATGAATTAATTAATTTATATTAAATTCAGAGATTGTACTTTGGAAATTGAATTAACAAATCGGAAAATGTACCCTTTACATGGATGGGCATTATGGGAAAATGTTGAAGATTATTAAAAATAATCTTTATTGGAAATAATAAAAAATTCAAAGTTTAAGCTTATATCTCAGATATAATAGGGAAGTTAAGCTTAATAAGAATCTTGAAAGTAATTTCCATTAACATCTTAACAACAACAATATTGATAGTCATAAGCTAAAGAATTTTGAGACGGAAGATCATTTGAAATCAGGAAGTTGATAGAAGTTGAAAATAATAAGTTTGGTGAAAGTTGCGATTTATTCCAATTTTTTCCGTCGACAGCTTTTGTTGTTTGTAGATAGACAGTAATTTGAATATTCAAAAAATTTTTTTTCGTTAATTTCCATTTCGCCATGTCTCATTTGAGTCAATTGGATCCGTCGGCGATTCAAAGTGTTCGCTATCCGACTTCTTACGATACCACTTCTCAATACGCTACCATCACTCACGATGACAATTATGATATGGATGAGAAGGACTCGATTCAATTACCAAAGAAAAAACGACGTCCAATGGACGACGAGCCGATGGATGAAATGGACGACGAAATGGAAGATCTAGAAGAATTCGCATCTCACGGAATATTGAAATCGACCGTTGTTGGTGATGGTGAAGATGAGGAAGACGAAGATTTTCCAGGAGAAGAATTATTAAAACATTACGAACGGAAACATCGTGACGATTATGATAATGAAGAGGATGATGAACCGAATCATCATGTTATTCATGCTTTCGATATTTATGGTAATCCAATACCATCATTTGAACATCCAAATATGGGTTATGAGATGGATGTGAAACCGTTTAAGAAATCGCGTCATCGATCACATCGGAAACATCATCGTCATCGAGATCGAGAATTGCAATCGATCGATCGATTTATGAGAGACGAAATTTGTCAATTATATGAAATTGATAACGAACAAACAATTCCAACAGATACCAATTTATTTACTTATAAAGATGATAGACAATTATTTAATGATCTTTTATTAGTGAATGGAGGTCAAATGGAGAATCAAATCATTGATTGTGCCACCAAACATTATAATATTGTATTACCATATCGGATATTGGAGAAGGAAATACCTCCAAGAAAGAATGTACTTCCATCATTAATCGAATCAGCTAAACGGAATATTGCTATCGTTCCAGTGTGTTCATTCGATCAATTATGTGGTTAATAAATTGAATTATAAAATAATTATAAATTATTATAATTTAATTTTAATTTTTCTTTTAGATGATCTTGAAAATTATGTTCAAACAAATCGATTCCAGAATGAGGAACAACTTCAACAACAACAGGAAGAAGAAGATGAAGTAGATGATGATGATGATGATGATGATGTGGTGAATGAGGAGATTGAATCGATTCATGAAACTCATCCATATCATCCATCACGACGTGTCATGGAAAATAATGAGAATATTCCACAACATCATATTCATCATTCTATTCCACTTCAACCACCACCACATTCATATCATTACAGTAATTATCCTGGAGCGAGAATACCACTCCAACATCATCATCAAATTATTAATCGTTCACATTTTGAGGATGAGAATCAGGATGATGATAATGAAAACGAGAGAAATCATCCGATGATGGAGCATCATAGAAAGCAGGAACTTATTCCAAATCATCCTCATGAATCCAATTTCCATCCAAATCGATATTCTCGACAATTCGACGGTCAAGAAATGAATGTACAATATAGTTAAAATTTGAAATTTTTTAATAATTCAATTCATTATCAGGACCAAGAGAACATGTTCGTTTTCAACATCCACCACCACCTAACAATTATGTTCCTCGACATTCCTTCGTCAATGACGAAGATGATGATGAAGACAACGATCCAATTGGCAATGAGAAACATAAGAAATTGTATATGGATATGAATCAATCGAACAGAATTCACGATAACGACGAAAGAATTATTATGAGATGAAAGAAAAAAAGAGAGAGAGAGAGAGATGAGAATCATCAAATAATTTAATTTTCGAGAAATATTTAATCGAATTATTTCGTTTTGTCCTCTTTATTTCCCTTCTCATCACACCTCCCCACACCGCTATATATTTTGAGAAAGTTTATGAAAAAAAAGAAATTTCAATTTTTGGAATTCCAATGAAAAAAACATTTCATTTTCAACAAATTGTTGTTGGTGTTGTTTGTTGGAAAAAGAATTTTAATATTTAAGAGAAAATTTTTAAGGTAGAAATTATTTGGGTGATAGATTGTAATTTATTTAGAAGATCTTTCGATATTTCTTTCCCATCATCCTCCTTCATCTTTTTCTTATGATCATCATGAATTAATCGTAATGAGTCTCCATATACTTTCTTCAATAGTTCAAGATCATTCAATAGTTTTTCATTCTTCATCTTCTTCATTGTAATTAAAAGTATTTGTTTGATGCCTCTCTGAAGACATTTTATATAAAGAATTATCTTCTCTTTAACATTCGCACTTAATCCATTATGCCTATACAACGTATTGATGGCAATACGTCCATTTAATAAAATGACTAAATAAGAAATTGTGGAGACCAAATCTTTTCCATTCGTCTCAATCAATGGGAGTACCTCGAGTATCAATACGAGATATTCCATCGGAATGTCTAAGCATAATTCGAATTTTTTTTCTACGATTAAATCTGACTGTTTAGCTATTAACATTGGACGTCCAAGAAAGACGGACATGGATTTCATATAATATTTTATAGCAATACGTTTCAATTGTTTATGATTGATCGAAGAATTTTCCATGTTATCTCGATATTCTTTGTGATTGAGAGAGGCGAGTCGATGATAAACCGATTGCTCTCGATGAAGAAGACAATCGTTGGGATAGATATGATCAGAAATGAAAGACAGACAATTTTTCGAATCTAAATAATTTATTGTGATCGTTTGGATGAGATCTTTAATGGACATTTTGGCTAATTGAGGATTGTCTTGAAGGAGAACTCCGATATTAAAATGAGCTGTCGATTTCGCCCAAAACAATTGAGACTTCAACACATCTAAATTAATATTTGTTTCATTTTTTGATAAGGAAATTTTATTTAAACATTTCTCCGCTAATTTCAAATGGTTTATTTCTTCGAATAAATAACTCTTCCGTCCATGGAATGATTCCAATTCATTTTCTTTGTTCTTCGAATACACAAAACAATAGAGACGACAAATCTTCGCCCAATTCTTATGGATGAACATTTGATTATTTGTATCGTCGATACTTTCAAATGCCAATAAAGAATCATTGAAATAATCGGAAACTTCTTTAAAATGACGAATGAATTTCTGCATTTCATTCGATGTCATCTCACCATCAATCTCATTCAATTCATCTGAACATTCATTCATTATCATACTCCCAATCTCGTTATTGATGTGACCACACCGTTTCACACATACGGCCACTTGTTTCACCAAATGATGGTGATGGTTATTGTGGAAGTAATTTGAAATTTTACTCATCGAAAGAAATAATTCATAATTCGAATAAGATTTTTGATAAAGTGATTTCTTCGATAAATTATTTATTGATAAATCATTATTAAGACAATCGATATCAAAAATAGTTTTGATCATTTTCAATAATTTCGTCGCTTTCGATTTGATTTCATTCTTATTCTCTTTCAATATTGATTTGTCATCGATCGATATCAGAATATTATCACCAGTAATCAAATGAATTAATGATGAATATAATAAACATTTATCTCGTTTGTCGTTATGTTTCGGAGTTGATTTTGAAGAGGAATTAGTAAAGGTCGTTGGAATAACAGATAACTGTTTCTTATTATTTGGTATGCGTCGATCGGTTGATGATATTGAGAATTTATTATCGAATAAATTCTTTTGTTTTATCTCATCCATATTGATCTTATTCATTTTCCCATAATAATCGATCAATTTCTTTGAGGAATAAGAACAATCTAATGATAATTGATAAAAACCGTTTTTCATCAACATAAACGTCAAATTAATGAATGTGGCAATACATTGTTGGAAGATGAGTGAAATATGATGTGAAATTGTCAATCGTTCATCATCTGTCATTTCGAAAATAATTTCGTAAATTTCTTGTAAATGTGTAAGAGATTGAAGGATTCTTTGATAAATTGAACAATTAGTAATTGGTGGAATATCATCGATATTTTTCGATTGTACAGGAATGTTCTTTTTCGATTTGATCAATTCTTTCAAATCACTCAATTGAAGAATGAGAGAATCATCTGAATTCTCTGAGATTGTTCTCTTATTCTCAATGTCATTTACATTCTCCTCTTTCAAACAAAAGTCGATTGAATTAGAGAAGAATGATGAGAAATCGTCAGAATTCACATATAATTGTGACAATATTAAATGGGAATAAATGAATAATTCCGATTTCTTCTCCACCATATCCAGACATCTATGTAACAAATAATTGATCGTACCACTATTCTCATCACGATTTTCTTCATTAATATTGAAAATGTTAAATGCAATTGCAAAATACAAATTCGTCACTGATTGTTTGTAAATATCTAACGGTAAATTTCCATCATATGGTATTGAATCAGATGAAGCTTCTTTTTTTGTCTTAGATTGATAATTCAGTAGAGAATTGATATAACTTTTCAATGAAGTTAAATCATATAATTTAACGATTTCATCACCATCCGCTTTATACAGCCAATAAGTATGACCATCTTTGGTTGCATGTCCTTTCAAGAACGACAGAATGTTTTGTGCTACATCTAAAATGACAGATGGTGAAAAGTTTGATAATGTCGGTATATCTTCCGTATTTAATCGTTCATATTTCTGTACAATTCCATCACAATGCCAACACATGACAAGTTGTGGCACATGACAAATCAAATTATCTAGCCACATATCCAAACCGGTGAGAATTCCGATCGGTTTTTTACTGTCACATAATCTCAACGATACCGTCGGATGTTCTGTGTCACCGAAAATTGGGAGATCCGTTCCAATCAGGAATCTCATATCATTAAAATTCCAGAAGATTTTATGTGTAACATTTGTGCCCAAATCATCAGTTGTTGATTGATCAATTGATGTCGGAACATTATCCAAAGAAATTGATGAAAATAAAAATTTTGAAAATAAATCTTTTTCTTTAATCTTCTGTTGATTGAGTAACGTATTCTTCAATCGTCGTGCCATTAATTGTTTCTCATCTATATTCTCTTTATTCTCGAAGAATTTCGACCATTCTTGCAAAATTGATAAAAGATAAAAAAATTTCTGATCTTTCTTTTGTAATCGATAAATATTGAATTGATCAATCAATAATGTCTTTCCGAAACGATGAATCACCAAACTCGTCTCTCCTTTCTTATCCAATGGCATCTTTACCAACTTCTTGATTGTATTCAAATGAGAAATCACATCAATCTTATTGATCGACCACGGTTCTTGCGAAGCGATTTGGAAACTTTGATCGAATTCATTATGTTGTTGAAGTGAACGATTAATATTAATTTCTGATTGTGTCCGATTTCTCAACCAATTCTCTGGAGCGATTTCCAAATTCGTATTTATATCAAGTTGCTCAAATGAGAGATTTCTTCTTAAACCTAATCGTTTAATTCCGTTATTGATCGATTCTTCCCATCTCGATTTATTATATTTCTTCATCGATATCGATCTTCTTCGTCGTTTAAACTATTTGAAAACAAATAAAATTTCTGGTGAAAAAAACTTGAAAAATATTTTCCTTTAGAAAAGAAACTTTAAAAAATAATTGTTGAAAGAAAAATAGAAAAATATTTGTGCTGAAAGAAAAATGGGAAACAATGGGGAAAATTTTTGGTGAACGAAAAATGGAAAGAAAATTTTTAACAACAAAAAAAGGGTAAAAAATTTGAATGAATAAAAAATGCGAAAAAGTTTTGATCGATCAAATTTTTTTAAAATTAGTTTAAGATTATTCATCAAGAGAATTGAAAATATGATCGAATGTATGTTCGGCGACAAAATCGATGATATCGTCTAAAACTTCACGAATTTCATCCGTTGGAGTTTGAGAGATTTTGAACATTTTTATCGGATTGATATGAATCGGTTGTTGATGTGTAATATTCTTTCCTTGACTATTCAACGTGACTGAAATTTGGAATATGAAGAAATGAAGAAATTTGATGAGAGAAAACCGTTAAATGAATCTAGATCGAATAATTGTATTCGATCACCGTTTCTGATAAGTTTCTGATTCATTGCCATTCCACATTCAGTCATCGCCACTAATTTTTGTCGTTCTAATGATAAATCATTCAAGATAGCCAAAGAAACTGGTGTTTTACGATAAGTTCTCGCGTCTGGTAAATTAGTTTCAACTTCAACTTGAAATTCCTCGTTCAATTTATTGTCTAATAGAACTATATGAAATATTCTTCAATTACATGATTCCTTTCTAAACAATGAGAAGAAGAAACTTTTCGTTTCTGACGAATTACGTCGAATAGCTGAACGAAGAAATTCAGTTATATTTCCATCATCATCTAAACTCAAAATGAACATGAAAAAGAGAAAAAAGAAGTTAAGAACATTCTCTCCGATATGCTTCCAATACATCCGAATCGATAATATCACGACGTCCATTGAATTCAATGGAATTACGACAATCTCCTAAAATTTTATCAAGAACTTTTCACACAAAATTATTTCGAATAAATTTATAACAAATTAACTTTGATGAAAGGTATCAAATAGATAATTCGATCCATTCTCTTCAATATCCTCAAAATTACTCTGTTTTATAAAAATGTTTTTCAAAATCTTCTTAAATATTACTCGCTCTTCCAAATTGATTTCATCCATTCCTCTTAT